>JAHWFP010076865.1:359075-418736 GCA_023313725.1 Lithobius niger
TTTGTAAGTCCGTTTGTCGTCGTGATGAATAAACCCTGTGTTCAAGATCTATCCGGTGAGTGGTTTGTTTTGTTGGGAATAATGGCCCGGACCCCATTATAGTTTTTGGACGTCTGTGGATCTATTGTGAGTTTTTATTGTTTATGAACACCTAAAGCACACCTGGATCGTGGTCCCATTTTGCTAAATTGCTGCGTTTGTGGAGAACTTTGCACCTAGATTGTCGAATTTTCTAATCAGTGGAGGCGGCCATTTTTGTTGTTTTTATCTTCTACCAGATCCTGGTTTGAGACTGCCCACAGGACGTTTTATTTTTTTTTATTTTATTTATTTTATTTTTTTCTGTGCCTGCGAAAATGGAACTGTAGTCGTACCCTGTGCTGTTCGACTCTGCAAACCTTTCTTTAGATGATTTTGCTAACCGTTGCAGAAATGGAAATCGAAAACAGAAGTCAAATCGTCGATCAACCCTGTTCTTGGATGCCCTGGACTTGCTAAGAACTAAACATGGTGGCCATGCACTACAAACCATGCTCCGATATTTGATACCTCCCTGACAGGTGAAAAATTAAAAACAAGCCTTGAATGCTCCAAGATCGAAAATGACCTTGATGTGCTTGATATTGACAGTAACCTCTCTGCTCTTCAACGTGTCACTCAAACCTACTCCCAATTGACACGACACCCTTTCTGCGGGACGAGCTCCCCACGGTCATAAAATCTTGTTTTAATTCACATCTCGAACATTTCCATCAGCAACTTGAATCACAGCGAACGGAGTTTAAAAACATGCTTAAATCGCAGACGATGAGTATTGAAGCTTTGGGGCGGGATGAAGTAAAGTCTTCCATCAACCAGTTTTTATCGAACCAATGCACATCTTCCACTACAGTAAGCAAGGTAACAGCCGAGGATCTCGCACGTGACTGCGATATTGTCGCGTCAACCGTTCTAAACCTATCTCATGAGGGCCTGGCGATTCGCTCTTCCCATATTGACAACAAGGAGGCGAGCCCCACTACAGCAACTGCTGCAGGCACATTCACACCAAATGTTGGCCATCTTCAAACGGGAGCACGCTGCAAATGTAAAAAGTCACGATTAAGCTCTGCGGATGACGCTGGAGCAGTCCCAGGTTGCAACCTCCTGAAGGCACGAAGCGATATCCTTCCATCAAACATCACCTCGCGTAGAGGAAAAACTAAACGCAAGGAGAGAGTGAAGGATTTTCCCACACAGGACATTTCAACTAAAGCCACACAAAACTCGCCTTCGAGCGCTAATTTGACAAATGTGAATACTACTGATCCATACTGGAACACCAAGATGCTGTGTGCCCGTGAAAATACATGCCACGTTTTGAAACCATCAGGTATTTTTCACAGTGTTACCCATGATGATCGTACATTTAACAATATTGCATTGCAAACATCGATTGGAAGGAACACTATCATAATGAGAGACTCGCACACTCGTGCCTTAAAAGGTAGTTCACATAGAAAGTTGGTTACTTGGTGTTGGCCAGGGATCACTGCAGATCAACTTCTGGATCATCTGCCTGAATTAATTAAGGGCTCTGAACCTACCACTACTTTTGTGGTGTGTGTCGGGTCTAACAATGTTAATACTGACCAGCCACAAACCATTGTAAACAAGCTGTCCGTAATCGCCGAAATATCAAGAAGACAAGACCTATATCTCGTATTTCTTTTATAGGTCTCTTTCCTAGACTGGGTAGGGGTAGCCACGAAGTGGATCATCTGGTTTCAGCTACAAATGTGCTGCTGCGCCAATTTGCGTCGACAAAAACTTCAACTTTGTGTCTATTGATCACGACCTTCACAAAGAAGAAGTATTCAACCTCCACGCTGCATCGGAAAACGGCACTTTCTAGCCGGGAACAATCCTCCCACGTTGTGCCCATTATCATTATCGTTTTTACAACCTGCAGTGAGTTCTCTTTGTGTGTCGGGCCTGTCCTGTGTTCTAATCAATGCCAGGAGTGTGGTTAAAAACATTGGGAGTTTAAGAGCTCTTCTGTCGATGAACACATTCGACTTGCTCTTCATCGTCGAGACATGGTTGAATCCGAGCTACACTGACAGTATGGTACTCGGATATTCGAACTACAGGATGCTGCGAGTCGACCGTGATTCGCGAGGCGGAGGAAGTGGTGTTATTTTTAAGAATGAACTAGCTGAAGCCCGTGCTATGCACTGGTGGTGTTAAATGCACGGTATCCAACACTGGCTAGGTATTGTAGCTCTTGTATATGTCCATGTTAGAACGAATTAAGTTTCCTAAAATTTTTGCGGACACTGGCTAATGAACGCTTAACCATTGTGTGTCACCATCCTCTCCCTCCCAACAAGGCTAATGCCCCCCTCTCTAATGATTACTTCTATTATATTGTTCATGCTGGTGGAACTAAATGAGGCTCAAGGCGGTCCCGAAGATGCCCCTTCGAGAAGCATGGTGTCTTGAGAATTTCCCCCTATGCACGGGCGGTTTTAATGCAGGCTTTCCAACACTGGTTAGGTATGGTAGCCAAGTGCATGCCTATGTTCAACCGAATTAAGTTGCCTAAAATTTTTGCGGATACTGGCTAATAAATGCTCAGCCATCATGTGTCTCAAATCTTCCCCCTTCCCCCAAGACTAATGATCCCCCCCCCCCCCCTTTTTAATAAATTGTGTCCATGCTGGTGGAAATAAATGAGGCACAAGGTGGTCCCGAAGCGGCCCCTTCGCGAAGCAAACTGTCCTGAAAACTCCTACCCGACGCGCATGGCCTTTTCCTTTTCTAATTAAATGAAATCGCCCTTTCTTTTCGCCCATCATCCAGAATTATTATACACGGCGTGGGTTGTAGGCCTTATAGGGTCTGGGTAATTTTAGTGAATGAAGTTGATTATTGTTGTTGTCATGCCATAATTTGTTTGCGTTTCAAGTAGGGATCAGACTTGGTTTCACTGCATATTTAGTCTCACAATGCATTGCACAATGCATTATCATTGCAAGAGTAAGGAAGATAACTTAACGCAATTCGTCGTTATCTTGGCGCAGGCCTTCAATTTCCTAGCTTAGGCCTTGAATTTATGTGCAAAGCGCTCGAACTAAATTAGCTATTAAGAAAGTGAACAATGACCAGTACATTTTAGTTAACTAAAGCTCTTTTACATACCTGAAGCACCAGTGGACGTCAGAGAAGATACTTTCTTGAGCATTTTCTAGTTTGTAGTACCCGTTAACTGCGCATGACCAATTGGGATTGAAGCTGCGGAGAAAGGAACGGAATTTTAATCTCAGTTGGTCATGGCGCTGGGGTAATTGGTGGGGTGAGGTGCATATTCAATCCGACCTTCAATCTCAGTCGACCATTGCGCTGCGGAAATGGTGTTCGCGTTGTGTCCATGGTCATGAGAGTCGTGCCGAAAGTAAATGTGAAATCTCAACTATTATCCTAAAGCAGCGATACATAATATGATTTTCGAAGCGATACACCTTTATCTTTGTAAAACTGAGACAACTGAGAGTGGAGCGAGGAGGGCCTTTGAAAATTACCAAGCTCAACTCAGATATCTGGAAACAGTTTGGTACCTTAACATACAGAAAGCCCATAAGTAAGCTGTGCTCTGCCTCCAGACTGTATGAGTTTAGTTGAGTGTGGTTTATGGTTTTCGATGTCGGCAATAGATGGCGTGTTCTGTCTATTGCCATGAGAGCCTTACCGGAAGTGACCGTGAACCCTCGACTGTTAACTGCTGTTAAAGTGTTAACCTAATACCTAAATTCAGTCAACACACCAACGGTATGAGCCTGAACGAATTTTGAACGTAGCAACTGCTTTCACGGTAACGTTACTATTTTTATTACTGCTTTTCTGAGCCGGAAGTTGCGCCGGATGTTGAACCGATGTACGGAAGTTGCAGCTTGAACCTAACCGATTTAGCGATCTTATCTTATTAAATATGTGATTTTGACCGTAAATAAATAAGTACGCATTTGTACAGCAACGTCGAAATCTGAACTGAAGCATTGTTTCATCCATCGTTTCAGTTTATTGGCAACAATAGGTTTTCAGTTTAATGCCAAAATCATTCCGTTTACAGTAATCGAATACTGTTATTATTAGATGGGTGGCCGGGTGTTGTTGACAATCAACGCAACATTGTTACTGTTATTATTAGACGGGTGTTTGTCTGGGTAGGGTGGCCGTCTGTTTGGGTGGCCGTTTTACAACACTGCAACTCGTTTTTATTAATGTAGATTAGATGTTTCGTGTGATACGGTGGCTGTGTAGGCAGAGGCCTTCTCTGTTCTGTTGCCAAAGCTTGGCCTTAACTTCATTCTTGGTTATTTGCTGGATAGTTTTTTTTGATTTGTAGGTGAATAATCTGGAGTCGTTCATTGTTGACAACATTAAGCAGTCTTTTGGTAACATCATTCGGGGGGACTTCAATCTTTCCACCGCAATATGGGTCTTACTTTTCGGCATCTAATAGGCATCATATGTCTTTTTTTAATCCTATTCGTCCTCTTGGAAAGCTACAGTTGGTCGAAAAACCAACGCGAGGCAAAAATATTTTAGATTTGTTTTTTTTCTACAGATGATCGGCTTGGTTTTGACATCAACATTGTCGACCACCTTGGTACTAGTGAACCACGTAGTGTGTCAAAAACAATTGTCACATACAATGCTCAATTTTAAAATTCACTGATCATTAGGGGACAGGCTTCCGGTCGAAAATCGAAAGGGCAAAATTGTTTTTGACACACTACCTGGTTCCTTAAAAAACGTGTGTTGGGATGGGATACGGAATTATTTCCGCTTTGCAGGGATGTAAATGAGACATGGACCAGGTTTACCGATATCCTGAATAGGGAGGTGGAGTCATCTCGTCTCTTGCTGGTTCGGGCCCAGAAAACAAACCATGTTCTGCCATGGTTCCTGGTCAAACTTGGTAAGAAGAAACTTCTTCTGTGGCACCGGTATAAAAGGCACAAACACCAGAAAGCCTTGTTTTGTATAATAATTGCCACCATAATGACTATTCGATTGCGGTAAGCAGATGGCACAGTCCGGGAGAAGAAAAAGCACTCCGAGAGGGAAACCTCTCTGCCTTATTCAGGCTGTAAACGGGTAAGTCCCGAACATTGCCACCTTTTCGATCAGGCACTGGGTTTGTTACTGACAACATCAGCAAGGCCAATATGTTAAATGAAATTTTCGCTTCTAATGTCACTCTGGACAATGAAATTATTCCACCGAGGTCCTGCGAAATTCTGTCCACAAGTGTAACTTGGGAAAATGTTTTTTTTTTTTTCCAAATCATCTGGTTCGACAGGCATTGTGCAATCTTAAACCTAGCCATGTAATTGGACCTGAAGGCTACTCAGCCCACTTTTACAAACAAATTGGAAGTAAAATTACCATACCACTTGTTTTTATTTTTAATCTTTCTTTTAAAAATGCCAAGCTGCCTGCTATCTGGAGTACCTCAAACGTGATTCCACTTTTTAAGAAGGGGGATGCTTCTGATCCCACAAATTATGGATCTATTGCTCTGACGGTAATCCCGTGCAAGATCATGGAGCACATTGTGAAGTCTGTCATGGTGAACTATTTGCTTGACAACAATCTCATCAGTGATGATCAATTTGGCTTTTTGCCAGGGAGGTTGTAACATATGTGTTACTACACATGTGGGTTCTAACTTAGCAAGGCCCCACACCACCAAGGTGTGGTTGGACAGAGTAACGACTAGAGGAGTAGTTAGAGCTAGGCAACAACTGGCAAGGCCAGCAAGCCCTTATATACTTTATTGTACATCAGACACCCCAGTGGGTGTGCATACAACTACACAAGAATATATGTAAGGCCACTTGAGGTATCCACTTAAGATGTTAATGAAAGGAGCTAACACTAGTTAGCTACAACTTAGCTCATACACCACACTCACCCCTCCTGAAAAAAGGCGTGTTCGTGCAGCAAACACAAAAAAATCTTATGTACAAATTATGCCCAATATATATATACAAAAAACACAATCCCTAATCCCCTAAGCTAGGTTAGCAAGTTAATATTTATATATTTTTTCCTAACACTATTTTTTAAATCCATTTTTTTACACAAAACAAATATCCCCCCAAATTATAAACGTAACCAAAAACATTTACGTATAATCTGGGAACACACGAGAAATACACTGAAAATCAAGAAAACCATTAAAATATTAGGAAATAATATGGTGGCTGCCCAACGAAACTACTAATCTTGCTTATTAAAGATCAAGTCGCCGCCGCTCTGTCCATGCTCGACTGCTCCTACGAAGCACAGGTGCATCCCCAACAATAGTTTGTGGTGGAATTCCCCCCAACTCCCGGAAAGTTTGTTTAGCTGGTAAAGCTTCTCATAGCAGAATAGGCATAGTGTCGGCGGAACCGTTTTCCCTGCGCACACCTCCAACACTTGGTGACAAAACTGGCGGTAATAATGAAGTGCGTCGTGATGACGTTTGCACAAAGATCTTTGGCGCTGCCGATGACGCAACAGGCGAAGATCTTGAATGAATGACCGGCATTTCCGAACGCTCGGTGTCATTTGCTATCGGCGGTCGCAAGCTTGTTGTTTCAGTTTCGATTCCTCTACTTTCGGCTCGAGAGCTTACGCCCTCTGGTGACTGAAAAACTGGGTTTTCACGCCAGTTGATCGAATCGGAACCGGAAAATGATGCGACTTCCTCTCTGTTACGTAGTTGATCGGCGTGCTTCCTGTAAACTTCACCAGTTTTATTTTTTACACCATAACGCGAATTTTCCTTCCTTTCGAATCACGATTCCTGCTTGCCATCGGTGTTTCGAGTTTGGTTTATACTCTCTAAACCATACAGGTTGGTGAACTTCGAAGCTTATTTGTGGCTTATTGGTTGTTGGTTTTAATTGAAGGTCTTGTGCAATTTCACACTTGTCATTTGCAGATGGTATCATTAACGATAGATGTGTTCTCGGATGTCTTCCTAGAAATATGTCCGCTGGTATACGTTGCGTTGTGCTATGCGGTACATTGCGTGCAGCCATTAGAAAATTTAACAATGAATTCTCTAAGCTTAGACCTTGTGTTAAACTTGCTTTTACAGATTTTTTAAACGAACGAACCAGGTTTTCCGCTGCACCATTGCTAGCCGGAAAATACGGAATGTTAGTTATGTGCCTGATGCCACACTCCTTTAGGAAACTGGTAAATTCTGAACTAACGAAATATGGTGCATTGTCGAAGACCAAAATTTTCACCAATCCAAGTGTAGCAAATAATTCCCTCAATATTTTAATAACACAAGCGCTGGTAGTTGTTTTCATTTGAAATACAAAGAGGAATTTTGAGTGTGCATCCAGGATACATAAAAACATTTTCCCTCCAAAACAAGGTCCTGCAAAATCAATGTGTATTCGCGACCAGGGTTTTGCTGGACGCTCCCATACAGGTTTTCGTCCTGAAAAATCCTTTTTATCCAGTTGGCACGCCTCACAGGTTTTTACAGTGTATTCTAGGTCTTTGTCTATACCAGGCCACCAGACTTTTGAACGCGCAAGAGCCTTTATTCGCACCACCCCACAATCACCCAGATGCAATTCTGTTAATACACGTGGTCTTAATATTTCTGGGATTACCAATCTGTGCCCCCCAAAAATAGCTTTACCGTCTAATGATAACTCATTTTTACGGTGCAAATATGGTTTTAAACTTTCGTCACCAACCTTGTCAGGCCAACCCTCGTTTGTGTAACGGAATACTGTGGACAAAACCTTGTCCTTAAGCGTTAATCGCTCCAGTTGGTCCGACAAGACAGGCAAAGATTCACTAGTCTGTAAGTTCATAACTTGATAACCTGGCATTTTTTCAACAGGAGGCGTGTACGGCAAAGGCATTCGAGATAAATAATCTGCTGTAAGATCCTGTTTGCCCGGGATGTGTTGGAGCTCAAAATGGTAGCCATTCAGGTATAGTGCCCAACGCTGAATGCGAGCTGCATCCATAGCTGGAATGGCAACCTTACTACCAAACACCCAAAGCAACGCTTTTTGGTCCGTCTGCAGTATAAACCTCCTGCCAAAAACATATTGATGGAACCTCTTGACCCCAAACACTATCGAAAGTGCCTCACGGTCAAACTGGGCGTAAGAAAGTTCAGCCCTGCTAAGAGCCCGTGAAACAAATGCAATAGGTCTATCTTCCCCAGTAGGCATTGTATGAACCAGTGCTGCGCCCACCCCTATGGGGGACGCGTCACAAACGAGTTTTAAAGGGAGATTTGGGTCATAGTGCACCAGAACCTTTGAGTCTAAAAATACTTTTTTTACGTTAGCCACTTCCTCCGAACATTCTGCTGTCCAGAGCCAGGGTGTCTTTGGTGATAACAACTTGTTTAGGGGAGCTAGCAGAGATGCCAAATGTGGCACAAATTTTCGATACTGGCTCATAAACCCTAAGTAACTTTTTAACTCTTGAGCATTACTGGGCTCCAGCGCAAGCCTTGTGGCATCAAGAACCTCTGGAAGGTCAGACATTCCATCTTTATTAATGACAAAACCAAGATAGTTAATTTGATACTTATTTATTTTACATTTTGCCTTTTTGACTCGAACACCATTTTCTTGCAAGGCTGAGCATACTTTAAACAATGCCTGGTCATGCCCCTCACCTTTTCCGGATATCAAAATATCATCAAAAAAAGGTTGTGACTTAGGAATATCCTTCAGCACATGTTCAATGCGCTTCTGGAAAATTCCAGGAGCACTCGCTAGGCCCAATGGAACTCTTGGCCACTGGAATAACCCTAAACAGGTGTTAATTGTAAGGGCGGGTTTAGTCTTCTTCGAGCTCAACTTGCAGAAATGCATCACTCAGATCGATGATCGAAAACCTGTCACTACCAGCCAGTTTTCCAAACAATTCTTCCGCTCTAGGAATGGGGTGGTATTCTATTTCTAGTTCCGGGTTGACTGTTATGCTGTAGTCGCCAACAATCCTAACGTTGCCATCAGGTTTGAAGACCAACACTATCGGGGTTGCCCAGGCACAACAATCTACCGGCTTCAGAATCCCCTCCTGAACCAATCGGTTGATTTCAGACTCCACCTTGCTTCTAACAGCTAGAGGCACAGGTCGGGCCCTACAAAATTTAGGTTTGGCCCCCGGCTTAAGCCTGATACTGGCTTTGAAATCTCTTACCTTCCCAGTCCCGGTTTAAACAAGTCGGGGAATTTTCCAAAGATGTCCTCGTCAGTAACAGAGCCTACAAATTCTGTAACAGTTTCAGGATCACGAACTTCGATGTTAAAGAACTGACTCAGGCTTAGTTCAAATTTCCTAATCCACCCTTTTCCCAAAAGGGCAGGTTGATTGCCAGGAGCCACTACAACACTCAGTTTCTCAACCTGGTTGTTCAATTTAACATTTAGTTTTATTACTCCTAACGGCTTGACTACCTCCCAACCCACGATTTTAGCGTGATGTTGGTAGGAATTAATATAACATCCGAAAAGCAACTATTATACCAACTAAGAGGGATTAGGGTTGAATCACAGCCAGAATCTACTTCGAGAGGCAGTTTATGACCATTTAATTCACAATGTACAATCCACTTTGTTGAATTGACATGTGAATAGGTCATGGTATAGATATTAGAGCTCAGGCTATCATCCGACTCAACACAAGTGGTGCCTGAATCTGAATTTCCAGATTCTTCTACATGATGTGCTTTCTTTTTGTTATACTTAAATGATTTATTCTTACCAGAGTTATCTGCCCTTTTTGGCTTAGGAGTAGTGGTGACCGAGCTGCTACTAGCGCCTGGTTTCTTGCCAGACTTGCATACTCGTTTTAGGTGGCCCACTAACCCGCAAATTGAGCAGGCTTCCCTCCTCTATTTGCACTCTGATTTTTGTATCCACAACAATAGCACGTTAAATCCGCCTTAGATCTGAAAGTAGGACACTTATCTCTTACTTGGTGAGTGGATGACCCCTGAAAACTACTAACACTTTGTTCAGCCCTTTCTTGAGCAAGTGAAACCTCACAGGCTTTGTCAAACGTCACTTTTTCAGGCTCCATTGTCATAAGGGTTTCCTGAGCTTTTGCATTTCGAATTCCAGAGCCAAACCTGTCTCGCAAAACCTCCTTCAGGAATTCCTTATATTGACAATTTACTGTTAAACGTTTTAACTCCTGAATGTACGTTGCAACACTTTCACCCGGGGCTTGCACTCGCTGCATAAACTGTTTCATAAATAAAACTAGGACTAGGGTACAGGTTACATTTTAGCAATTCATCTATCTCGTCAAGTGACTTGGATGCAGGAGCATCAGGCGAGCATAGATTCCTCAACAAGCCATAGGTCTTTTACCTATGCTTGAAAGGAGTATTGCAACTTGCTTTTCATCTGGTACGTCAAAAGCATCAAAGTGTTATTTGGCTCGTTCTAAATATACTGTCCAGCTTTCACTAGTGGCATCAAAAGCCTCAAATTTTTTGTGTGTTCTTAGCGGTGCTTCACCCATTCTGACCAAACCCTCAGACACACTTTCAAAGCTTAAATTACTAGTACTAATACTAGAGCTAACAGAAATCAAAGACCCACTAATGGTACTCCAACTACTAGACGTATTTAGACCAGATGCATTAGCTGAACTCTTAAAAGTTACATCTTCATCGCTCATAAGCGATAAAATTAGTAGAAAAATCACTACCTGCAATATAGCCCCAAATAGCCTTCACATTACCTTTAAGAGTAATTTTAACTTTTAACTTTTGAGCAGTAAGTTTAAATAACTACCAGCAACTTGCGTATTCTGTCATCTTTTCAAGTATTTAAATTTGCTTACAAATCTTTACAAAATATCACTAGCTGATAACAAGAACATGCTTTGCACACAGTATTCTTTTTAACAATTAATCTGCTCTTTACTCCACTCAACCTGAAAACAAGTCATGAGTTTTTAACAAATCAACAAATTGGCTGCCTAAACCCCTAATTGCACGCAATGCACCGCATTCCAACCGACACTATGCAGCAGAATGCTTTTTGATGTGGCACACTTGCGAACAAGTCTTCACCCATACGAGGGACTTAACTCCTACAAATACCTCCAAATCCAAGAAGAACGGGTAATCAAACGTTCCCCTTGCCGGCCGAACAAGAAATCACTGATCCAACGTCTACTTCAGCTGCTTTCAACTGCTATCCGAGCTGCCACCTCAGAAATCAGTCTACTAACAGTCAGTCCTGGATTTTTGGTGAGGTAATCTTCATTTGCCTAAATTGGTTCCCCATAGCATTTAAGCCTGAGTTTACCAATTGTCTAGGTTGCAAAACCAGCCTGGAACTTAATCCAGTTCTGGTATGCTGTTAAGTTAGTATTTAACTAAATCATCCTCGTCGCCAATGTAACATATGTGTTATTACACATGTGGGTTCTAACTTAGCACGGCCTCACACCACCAAGGTGTGGTTGGACAGAGTAACGACTAGAGGAGTAGTTAGAGCTAGGCAACAACTGGCAAGGCCAGCAAGCCCTTATTATGCATCAGACACCCTAGTGGGTGTGCATACAACTAAACAAGAATATATGTAAGGCCACTTGAGGTATCCACTTAAGATGTTAATGAAAGTAGCTAACACTAGTTAGCTACACCTTAGCTCATACACCACAGAGGTCTTCTTGCTGTCAAATACTTGCAGGCCTTAATCGATGGACGAGTTCTCTCGACATTGGTATCCCATCTGATCTAATTTACTTTGACTTCCATAGGGCGTTCGAATCGGTGGTCCATTCAAAGCTCCTTTTCAAACTCGAACACATCAGCTTCGTTGGACAGCTGTTGTCATGGATCACATCCTTCCTTAGGGGTCGGACTCAGCATGTTTTAGTCGGCAGCTCGCCCTCTTCTCATTTAGCAATGGAAAGCGGTGTCCCGCAGGGGTCGGTCCGCAGGGGTCGGTACTGAAAAATGTCACACTTTCCACGTTGGTGGCCAAAATCCATCTGTTCCTTACCTCTTAAGGGGAGCACAAATTCCACGTATAACCGAAGTGAGTGATTTGAAGATCTCTCCCTGCTAATCTTATACCATCACTACACTGCAGCATAATTGCAGCAAAGGCTTTTCGGATACTTGTTATTGTAAATCGTTGCTTCACCGCGGGGAACTCCCGGATTAGGGTTTAGGCGTTTCGAGTTTTTATGCGGCCCTTGTTGGAGTATGAGTCAGGGGTGGTCCCCATCCCTCCTTGGTGACACGATTGAGCGGGTACAGCGGATGTTTACAAAGGGTTTGCCTGGCTTATGGGACTTGCAATACAGTGAGAGACTTTCCAAAGTTGGCCTGAAGTCCTTGGAACTGCACAGGTTGCGTGCTGATTTAATCTTACTTTTAAGATTGTTTGAGGGTTTTTGTCGGTCGACTTGCCGTTCTTTGACCCCACTAGAGGTCATTCTGTAAAACTTGCAGTTCAGCCAGGGAGACTGGAGTTCAGGAAGAGTTTCTTTGCAGTAAGGGTAATCGCTGTTTGGAAATCTTTAACGGATGATACTGTTCGGGCACGCTCTCCGACGCAGTTTAAAACCTTATTGGGTAGTGCTGACCTTTCTCGATTCTTAAAAGACCGGAGTTCTGTCCTCACAGTTCATTAAACTCATCGAAACGATCCGGACAAGTGTAAGTGGCATGCCCTTCTTGATCCCAACTAGATTATTATAATTTTCTGTCAAGTGTATTTCTCACTTGACTCCCCCGGGCGGTAAACACCTGCCCAAACATGCGGTATTCTAATGAATGGGGTTTTTAAGGCAGTAGTGAGTGTAGTGATGTAAAGGAAGAGCAGAGCGTGGTTTGGTACATCACGGCCTCTTGAACGGGGTGTTTTCAACCTAGAATACGGAACGAGCGTGTAGCCAACATGTCAGAGGTCCATGGATCACGCATACATGGGTAGTTAGCATGTTGTGTTGGTCTTTAGCCATTAAGCAAACACTCAACCTTCATTTTCCTCTCCCGACTTTGGTTTTTATTGGCCATGCAGTAACATGATATTGAAGGTACAATTTGCTCCGGTACTCCCATGGCAGAAGATGCTGTTGAGTCCTGTATTGTCAATTCGCCGGTTGGTGAAGTTGTCTTTAATCGTTAGCCGAATATCAAATTACTGCAGGAGGCCTATAAGGCCTAACTTCTAGCGTCGGCCTAATCGTTGATGAAATTCCTCGTAGACGGAAATTAATTGTGTTCCGTTTATAGGCTATACAAAACGTATTAGGTTGTAAGCGTGAAGGCAACCACAGCTAGGGTAGAGAGCGCGTGCAGGGCTGGCATTTCCATGCCAAATCCAAGGGCTAAAAATGGCGGATGGCATCTGTGTTATTTTTCTCCTTCTCCTTCGTTAAGCATCAGAGTAACAGGGTAACGAAGGAAAAAACGTCCAGCCGCTACGACAGTTTAGCTCGGGAAAAAAAATTAACAAAAAGGAATTCAACAATCGGGAGCGACAATACAGGGGCAACAATGTCTGTGCCGATGGGGCATGAGTTTCGGCTTCGACAATAAGGGGTAACAATTGTTTGACCTTTAGCGTGTATGCTCCGGGTTTTAACAAAAATAATAATAATGGATGAAGTCTTGCAATAGATCTACATCAAGAGACGGCGTGCTTAATATTATTGTACTGTAAAATCCACTTAGGTTGAAGTTTTCCTCGGCCGAGGGATTGGTGTTTAACCTGGTAAGTGATTTTAGTTGGATTTACTACAGTTTGTTTACAAGAGTAAACAGGGCAACTGCCGAGAGGAGACCAGGCCGTTCCGGCGTATAGTAAGACGAGAGGAGCCGGAGGACCCACAGGACCGAGAGGAACGAGCAGAGGAGGGGTGGGAAGGAGGGGTGGAAGCAAGACGGCAGGAAGCAACAGAGAGGGGCGAGAGGTCCGAGGAGGCCAGGGAGGGGGGAGGCGAAGGGGGAGGAGAAATGGGGCGAGGCGGTGGCAGGGGTGACGTGGGGTCCAGGATAGAGGAAGCGGAGGAAGAGGAATCGGGGGAGGGGGAGGGAGGGACGGCAAAGTAGGCGGAAGCGTTCACATCTTCCAAGAAGCGCCCGTCAGTAGACACAACAAGCAAAGATGTATGAGGGTCATAAAGCCTATAAGCTCTACAGTCAGAATCATAGCCCACATAGACCATGGGGACGGCAGTAGGGCTGAGACGACCGTCACGTAGGAGAGGGTGAACGAAGACATAGGCCAGGCACCCAAAACGTTTAGTAACATTAGCCTGCGGGATGTGCCCGGACCACAATTGATACGGGAAGACGTCACCAGGGATAGCAGAGGAGCACAGGAGATTGTGCAAGAGAGTAGCCTCAAGGCTAGCAAACCCCCAAAAGGGCTCCGGCAAGTCAGCGTCGGCGAGTAACGACCTCACAATGGTCTTGACGGCCAAATTTGCTCGCTCAGACAGGCTGTTCTGCTCTGGGGAGTGGGCTGTAATAACCGTGTGGGCCGTGCCGTTGAGAAAGAAAAAATTGTTGGAGGTGATGAGCCTGATAAATCAGGGCGCCGTTGGTAACGAGGCAGGCTAAGTGCCGACCCGTCTCGACTTGACGAGTTATTTCCCCGATGAGGATGTCGAGGATAAGTGACTTGGTCGGGACAACATGACCAAAGAACGCCTGGTTCCTACGTCCACGACTAGAAAAAGAACAGACCCCCCACCAAGGGCTTCTTCACGGTTCACGTGGCATTCGTCAGCACTCCAACAAGCAAGTAGGGGAAGGAGCGGCCTGTTAAGTACATCAGGGTGGCTTCCCCGGCGCATTTTAGTGCGCAAGCAAATATCGCAATGCGGAGGGGTTTTACCAACCAGTCGTGGGGTAACAAGGGTACCCTTGGAGACCATTCGGCATAAACGGTCGTAGGAGGCATGGCCCATGCGGCAGTGAAGCATTTTGGTATCAACAACACCAGTGGCGTCTGGGAGGACTGGAGGGGTGGCTAGGTCTAGCCTACCCCCCACAGAAAAAGGAGGTACGCTGTTATCGAGGCGAGGTCGATATGGGCACTTTGACCTAGTGGTGGGACCCCCGGGCAGGTTTCAGGGGTTATGAGCTCTAGTGGGGGATTTTTATCCCGCATTGGGGCGTGGCTGTCAGTAGTGCTAACGATGTTTGGGATTGGGCACGTATTTAACTGGTAAGCCTGGGGGTGGAACGTCAATGCAGTAACTTTTAAAGGTACATTTGCGTTTAAAGGTACATTTGCATTTAAATGTACAATTGGGACTAAAGGTACATTCGTTGATTGCGCAAGGGCGGAAGACTCCTTTCTACTTGCTTAGGTCCAGTCTCCTCATGAGGTAAGGGGAGATTGACTCGTCGTGTTTTTGGCAATCCAAAAACAATATTTGTTTTCTCCTGGAGTCGTGCTTCCCTTAACTCCCGAGATATTGTATCACCATAAACATCATACGTGGTGTCAATTCTTAAAGGTACATTAAACAAGTGCATGTCACGGTGTCCAAACATGACCAAATTATGTGGACGTTGGGCTTGTCTAACATAGACACCTTTCTCTCTTAAATTCGAGTTTAGTCCACCAATGATCATCCTTGAAGCCGATAATAAATTTTTGGACGCATTTGGCAACACGACGACGTTGCGTAGGATTGTCGGATGTTTTAGCTAACTACCAAAACGGTCGTAACCCGTTGCTTTTAAATCTCCGATCAAAATCCTGTAAGCGCAAACGCCGTCAAAAGCCAATTGAATCTTTACCCTGGGACATTTGTCCCTATCCACTAACTTATAACATCGTTTGGTTAGGTTTACCATAGCACCCGAATCGTGTAAATAGGTTTCCTTAGAAAAGGGTGGTGCTACGTTGTTAGGCCTTAAATCTTAAGTGTTCAATACCACAGGGGCTCGTCACAAAATAAGAGTAAGCCGGCAGACGAGTAGGCCGGCAGGAAAAAAAAAACATACAAAAAAAAAACCACAACTCTTATTTTGTGACGAGCCCCTGTGTTCAATACAACCTGATCGGCTTGCTGTCTTGTTGGCAAGTTTCGATCGGCATAATTTGTGTGAATTTCGTCTACCTCTAGGCCAAACGCCTGGTGTTGTTGACAAAGGAATGCAACTGTCTCCGCGTTGGTGTTCATTGTTGGTTCAGTCTATTGTTGTCTGCCCCTGTTATCGGCGTTGACATAGTCTACATTACGTCTTACTTGCTAGGGTGGCGTCCTTTGTGCGCGGGCGCCTCCAAAGTTTCGTGGTCGTTAGGAATTGAAGGTGGGGGTCATTTTCTTCACGCGCAAGGGGTGTGCGCGTGCCACTCGCACTGGAAATATGCCCAAATCCGAAGCACTTTAAAACTGGGCCCCATGGGGCGCTGTGAAGGGTCTATCGCGTCACAGTTGTAAAAATCGTGATGTGGGCTTCGGTAAAATAAACACAAAGTTGGCCGTCACCTCGGTTGAGTTCGTCTGGGTTGGCTGCTGTTTAGTCGTCTGCTTCGGTCGGGTTGTGCACGTAATTGCCGAACCTGGTAGGTTTCCTGTGGTTGCTGGTAAGAGTTATTATGAAAATAACAAGTGTTTTGCAGGAAATCGCTTTGGTCTTGTTGGTAAGTAGGCAGAGTTAGGTTAGGTGGTAAGAGGTGATCGTTGTGGCCTGTATGTCTGTACTCATTCAGGAGTTGTGGGTTTTGTTGTAGGTATACCTGAGCCTGGGCTATTATAGCAGGTGGGGTCTCAAATGTAGGCACGTCGGTGTTCAGGTAATTCAGGTTGTCTATCAATTCAGTCTATAACAGGGCAAATGTTAGGGGTCTACCCGCTCTTAAAAGTGTTTCTCTCGTTTCGTTGAGGTTAGATTGGTGAATGCCCCTAAGAGCCCATACACAAGCTTCGTTTTCCGTCAACGGGTAATCAGTTGCTACGATTTCCGCCATTAAGGCGCCGACTCGCCTTATATATGCAGCCACATCCTCTTGATTTGTCATACGTACGGACATAAGTTCGCCGAGTTTATTCATCTGCTAGAACGGATCCACTTGTGCATAATCCGCGTTAAGTTGGTCCCAAACCTGCTTCGCGGTTTGTTGGCCCTAGAAGTGGACTATAATCGATGGGGTAACAGTTCGCATTACATGAGCTTGTACTCAGCGTTTTTTCTCTGCCATTCGGCGATTATGGGTGGTGCTTGTTATGGGTCTGGTCTAGGGTTTGTCAAGACGTCCGGTGCCCAGGTCTTTTCCTCAGCTAGACATTGAAAAAGCGTCTTCCAGATTTTGAAGGTCTCGAATCCTGTCAATATGGGGATTCCTTTATAGTTCTGTTGTGGCAGTGGGTTCTGGCAGCTACCTCTCAATTGTGGGATTGGATTTCCGTGGTGCCCCCACAGTTGTGCCATATTGACGGTGTGGAGTCATTTCTCGCCCTGGTCTCAACTTTCATTACAAGAGGAAATCATCTACTGCTGTGTAACTCAGGAATCGTACCTTGCAGCCGGTGGGTCAGTTCGTTACGGGTGACGAGTTCTCCTCGGCTGCGATCTTGCAGCCAATCCTCACCAAACTGTCATTTTGTGGTGCGGTCATTAGTGCTTTGGAACTGTGTTCTAGGTTAGCGTTTGCTATATTGGCATTACTATGCATCAACTATGTTCCCATGGTGTCTGTTCTCATTCTATCAGTATGGAACCTCTTTGTTACCATCGGTCAAGCTACCATTCTACCGGTATGCAACCTCTACGCTACCATCGATCAAGCTACAATTCTACCGGTATGCAACCTCTATGCTACCATTTGGCAATGCTACCATTTGTCAAGTGTATTTCTCACTTGACTCCCACGGGCGGTAAACACCTGTCCAAACATGCGGTATTATAATGAATGGGGTTTTTAAGGCAGTAGTGAGTGTAGTGATGTAAAGGAAGGGCAGAGCGTGGTCCGGTACATCACGGCCTCTTGCACGGGGTGTTTTCTACCTAGAATACGGCACGAGCGTGTATCCAACACGTCAGAGGTCCATGGATCATGCATACACGGGTAGTTAGCATGTTGTGTTGGTGTTTAGCCATTAAGCAAACACTCAACCTTCATTTTCCTCTCCCAACTTTGGTTTTTATTAGCCATGCAGTAACAGGATATTGAAGGTACAATTCGCTCCGGTACTCCCACGGCAGAAGATGCTGTTGAGTCCTGTATTGTCACTTCGCCGGCTGGTGAAGTTGTCTTTAATCGTTAGCCGTATATCAAATTACTGCAGGAGGCCTATAAGGCCTAACTTCTAGCGTCAGCCTAATCGTTGATGAAATTCCTCGTAGACGGAAATTAATTGTATTCCGTTTATAGGCTATACAAAACGTATTAGGTTGTAAGCGTGAAGGCAACCATAGCTAGGGTAGAGAGCGCGTGCAGGGCTGGCATTTCCATGCCAAATCCAAGGGCTAAAAATGGCGGATGGCATCTGTGTTATTTTTCTCCTTCTCCTTCGTTAAGCATCAGAGTAACAGGGTAACGAAGGAAAAAACGTCCAGCCGCTACGACAGTTTAGCTCGGAAAAAAAAATTAACAAAAAGGAATTCAACAATCGGGAGCGACAATACAGGGACAACAATGCCTGTGCCGATGAGGCATTAAGGGAGTTTCGGCTTCGACAATAAGGGGTAACAATTATTTGACCTTTAGCTTGTATGCTCTTTAGCTTGTATGCTCTTTAGCTTGTATGCTCTTTAGCTTGTATGCTCTGGGTTTTAACAATAATAATAATGGATGAAGTCTTGCAATAGATCTACAACAAGAGATGGCGTGCTTAATATTATTGTACTGTAAAATCCACTTAGGTTGAAGTTTTCCTCGGCCGAGGGATTGGTGTTTAACCTGGTAAGTGATTTTAGTTGGATTTACAAGAGTTTGCTTATTTGCAATGAGTACAATTAAATGTGAACTTAAGCGTTTACGTTACACTAAACAGTTTTACATTTTAAAGCCCTGAGCAAGCTTTAAAGGTTGGAGAGGGAGGAAAGGCAAGTGTCACGCTTTTACAAATGCTGCCAGAGCGGTTTTTTTAGGCACACGGGCATGACACTATGACAGTTTCACAATAATTTGTTGTAGGAACCATAGGCTATGGAACTGAACATTATTAGAACTGAGACTAGAGTATCTGAAAATGTACCATTCACCAGTCGATTTGTTGGAAAGTGGGCAATTTGGACAAAATTAGAATGAATGAAAGTAATCAATTGGACCGTTTGAAATGTGAAAAGTGCAGTTAGGCAGGGAGCAGTTGTAGGAAATTTAGGGCTACTGTGCACATTTTGCCAACTTTGATTTTTCACTTGGGAGTTGTTGTTTACATCCCAAGAAATAGTTTTCCACATGTTGCCACCTTGACAATACGCATTTAATGTATTAGGCATTAAAGATGGTGGCCAAAATGGCAACCAATATTGCAATTTGGCCGATTATGCAAGAACCGTTAGTGATACGAAAAAACAGTTGAGATAAAAGTTGTTTTCAATAATGTAATCTACAATGTATTTCTCATACATTTTTTTATATCTCTTATGGTTTTCGAAAAAAATGGATTTTAAGCTATTTTCGGCCATTTTTAGGCCTATTTAATGCTAACAGACGTCACAATTTATCAACTTACAACTTTCAACTGGTGCTGCATCGTTTCTAATTCAAGAAGATGGCTCCAATTAGCCGCATTCGAAAGGTGGGAGTGTCTTCTTTGCAACAAGGATCGTTGAAAGAGTCTACGACTGTTAGGAACCGTGCTACGCCCGTTTTACTAGGGGCTGGTATTACAGTCATCGTCAGATTTTTCGTTCATTTTCAACTTTCAACTGCTATTGTGACGTGTCTAATTTAGGTAAATGACTCCGATTAGATTCATTCGAAAGGTGGGAATGTTTTCTTTGCAACAAGGGTACTTGAAAGAGTCTACGACTGTTAGGAACCGAGCTACTCTCGTTTTACTAGTGGCTGGTATCACAGTCACTGTTGGATTTTTGATCATTTTCAACTTTCAACTTCTATTGTGACGTGTTTAATTTAGGTAGACGTTTCAGATTAGAATCGTTCGAAAGGTGGGAACGTCTTCTTTGCAACAAGGGTACTTTAAAGGGTCTTACCACTGTTATAAACCGAACTACGCCCTTTTTACTAGGGGCTGGTATTCCCACCTTTCGAATGAATCTAATTGGAGTCATCTACTTAGATTAGACACGTCACAATACAAGTTGAAAGTTCAAAATGAGCGAAAAACCCAACGGTGACTGTAATACTAGCCTCTAGTAAATTCGGCGCAGCTCAGTTCCTAACAGTCGTAGACTGTTTCAACGACCCTTGTTGCAAAGACGACACTATCCCCTTTCGAATGAATCTAATTGAAGTCATCTACCTAAATTATACACGTCACAATAGAAGTTGAAAGTTGAAAATGAGTGAAAAATCAACGGTAACTGTAATACCAGCCCCTAGGAAAATGGGTGTAGCTCGGTTCCTAACAGTCGTATACCCTTTCAAGTACCATTGTTGCAAAGATGACATGCCCACCTTTCGACTGAATCTAATTGGACTCATCTACCTAAATTAGACATGTCACAATAGAAGTTGAAAGTTGAAAATGAGCGTAAACTCCAACAGTGACTGTAATACCAGCCCCTAGTAAAACGGGTGTAGCTTGGTTCCTAACAGTCGTAGACCCTTTCAACGACTCTTGTTGCAAAGGAGACACTTCTACCTTGCGAATGAGTCTAATTGGAGCCATCCACCTGATTTAGACACGACGCAGCAGCAATTGAAAGTTCTAAGTTGAAAAATTGAGATGTCTGTTAGCATTACATTAGCCAAAAATGGCTGAAAATAGCCTAAAATTTATTTTTCTCGAAAACCATAAGAGATATATGTATGGGAAAGACATTGTAGATTACATTATTGCAAACAACTTTTATTTCAACCGTTTTTGGGTAATCAATAACGGTTCTTGTGTAATTGGTCAAATTGGGCGCCGTATTGGCTGCCGTCTTTAATGCCAAATACATTAAATGCGTATTGCCAAGGTGGCAACATGTGGAAAACCATCCCTGGGATGTAAACAAAAACTTCCAAGTGAAAAATCAAAGTTGGCAAAATGTGCACGTTTTTTTACAACTGCTCCCTGACTAGTTGTTGTGTCGCGAGGCAGCACTCCCTCCCAGGTCGCCCTCCTAGCTGGGACCATTGTCCCCAGACAGCGAGCTCCGTCACTTGTCTTCAGTGGGCAGGAGAAGACGACAAAGCGAAGCAAAAGCGTATGTCCCATGGCGAGGGTGGTTTTCACCAGATACTTTTGGCCAAAGACGCGAAAGACTGTACCACATTCAACTGCAGCCGTGGGTCATTCCGCGGGAAGGTGCTTCTGGTCAGGCTGAAGAACTCGACCGCTGAGTTTCAGCGCACCATCATTCTCGGCCTAGGGGACCTCGTTGGTAGCGTCTGTATGGTATATGTTGATGATGTCATCGTCTCAACGGAAACATAGCTAGGTCATCTGGACGCCATCCGCAGTATCTTTCAGCGCCTTCGTCAGCACGGTTTTACACTCAAGCGCTCGAAGTGCAACTTCTGCTTGCCTTTGATGACCATCCTAGGCCTGACCATCGGTGCTCAAGGTATTCATCTCAAGGGAGAGCACACTGCAGCCTTGTCGAAGTACCCTCGTCCGAAAGATGTCAAGTCTCTTCAGCGATATCTTGGCCTCTGCAACTATTTCAGAAAGATTGTCAAGGATTATGCGGTTATTGTGAAGCCCCTCACCTTGCTCCTTCACAAAGTCACCAAGTTCGTCTGGTCAACGAGTGTGAGACAGCTTTCTCCACCGTCAGGGAGAAGATTCTCTCGTCCCAGATCCCGGACTACTCGCTTCCCTTCGTCGTCAAAAATGACGCGTCGGACTTTGGGATTGGAGCTATGTTGTCCTAAGTCAAGGACGGCAAGCCACGCGTCGTTGAGTTCTACAGCCGGACATTGAGTGCTACGGAACAGAAATTCTCAACTTTTGAGAAAGAGGCGCTTGCTGCAGTGTCTACTATCGAACGCTGGCGTCATTACCTTGAGGGAACCAGGTTCACCCTCTTGACAGACTAAAGGGCACTTAAGTGGGCCCTATCTAACCACAAGAACACCAGCAGAACTGCTCGTTGGTCACTTCGTCTTTAAATGTATGACTACGATGTGCAGCACCGCTCTGGAGCATCCAACGTCATCGCCAATGCTTTGTCTCATGCCCCCGTCCCGCCTATCAAATCCGTGAACAGCCGCAGCTTCCGATCGTCCATCACCAGGAACTTCGTGTCCATCAACAGCAGGATCCAGCGATTCAGCTAGTCCAGACCATTCTGATCTCGCCTACGAGAACCGGCAAGAAGATCACCAAATGCTGCGTGACACAAGTTCTTCGTAATTTCGTTTTGGACGATGGACTTTTGCACTACGTTGACAGAAGTGTTCGTGACCGTGGTAATCCAAAGAGTCACTACCAACTCTACATTCCCTACAGGCTTCGTCACTCGTTTCTTGCTGACCAACACGATCGTCAGACAGCAGGACACCAAGGCGTTGAGAAGACGATGGCCAGGCTTCGCTTAATTGGTTTAATGGCCCGGCATGTTCCGCAACGTGAAGAAGTACGTTCGTTCCTGCCACGCTTGTCAGATCTCCAAGCCTTCGAACCAGATCAAGCAAGGTCTCCTGACACCGGTCATCCCAACGGAGCCCTTCTCCCACGTCGGCATCGATTTCGTTGGTCCCATGCCTGACACTACTGGAGGGAACAAGTACGTCCTTTCCATTGTAGACTACTTCACGAAGTGGAAGTGGTTTGTACCGATCCGTCACTGCACCGCGAGAACAGCAGCGACTCAACTGTTTCGACACGTGATCCAGAGCAATGGTCCGCCATGGTCTCGGACAATGGCCCAGCCTTCGCCTCTCGTCTTATTGATGAACTCTCCGTCATCGCCGGTTTTCAGCAGAAGACGAGTACGGTTTACCACCCGCAGACGAATGCCACGAAACGCGTAAATTGCACCCTAAAGAACTGTCTGCGTGCCTTCGTGAACAAAAGCTATTCTGCCGGGGGTCCACTCTTGCCAAATTTGGAGTTCACTCTTCGGACCACTCCCAAGTCAAGCATGGGCGACACACCCTTCTTCCTTCAGCATGTTTGTGATCCTTGGAATCCAACGAAGCTCGTCTGCCTGCCACCCAAGCCACCCTCGCAGTCGCAGCAAGATTACTTGGAGACCCACCAGCGAAACTTGACTGAAGCAAGAGACATGGCTCGCGCTCACGTTGCAGAAGCAGCACGATCTGCAAAACTAGTATACGACCGCAAACGCCGTGACGTCCACTTCAAGCTTCGTCAGTTGATGAAGCTCAGGTCGCACGTCCAGTCTTGCGCCGCAAAGGGAGTCACGAAAAAGCTGGCACCAGTCTACCTGGTGCCCTATCGCATTGTGAAGGTACTGTCTGACCTGACATAGAAGGTCCAGAGCCTGGATGCACCGGATGACACTCGAGTCGTGAACGTTGTTGACATCGAACCTTACTTTGACCCGATGACGATGGAGACTTACCAGGAAGCTGGAGAAGATATTGAGCACGAAGAAGGAGAAGACCCTCCCGATTCGACTGGTAACTCCATTGCTCTCGTTCCAGTCATCACGCCAGAGGAACACCGCCGTCGACGCTTCGAACAGGACACGTTCATGGCAACTGTTATAGTGGGTGATGCCGTCTTTCCTGAAACCAGATTTCAACTCGGAAACGTTGACACAACCTCTCCAGACCCTGCCGACGCCGTGCAAGGAGGAAAGAAGTACACTGTTCAGACCACTCCTGACCTCCTCGGCATCACCAACTACGTCATCGGTTCCCTTGTCAAGCTGCGTGTTTCTCCAGCCGAATTCCGGATGCTTTAGGCAGATTTCCTGTTCTTCCAGACTTTGTGGGTCCCTATCATGTGGTGGAGAGAAGACTCAGTTTCTTTACAACGTTGTTCATGTCAGCCGACCAGAAGGTCGGCGTGAGTGCAACGTCATCAACATGACGACTCTGGATTCGAATTGATGCCCCAATATGGTGAAAGAACGTCCCCCCGCGTATCCTGGCTCGAATTTCACTCCGAGTGCCCCTCTCGTAAGATCGTGTACACCTGCCCCAACTGATAAACTGTCCGTTGCTTCAGGTTAATACAACCATAAGCTGTCCGTGGTTAGGGTGGAACCCCCACTAGTGATTCAAAGCAGACTGTCTGCAGTTTCACCTAGTGACATTCGTTCTTCGAGTGAACCTGGTGTGCTTCTCCCAGAGTGATGACGATCAGTGCGAGTCAGACAACAACAGTGCTTCGTGAAGTGGTGTCGCACCCCTCCGCTGCTCAGCTCGCAAATGTGCTACCCCTGCTAGGTACAAGATAAATTTTGTCTTGCCCAGCTGGCGTAAACGTGCTCAGCCCAACAGAGTACCTAAGCATAAGGCAGCCCAGAAACTCTGGTTGGCAGCCAATACTGACGAAGACTCGCTGCCATACAGTGAGTTGCCGTTCGGTGATTTACCGGACGTTGACTGGCCGTATGCCGATAGACTTTAGTAGTCGAGCTTGTGTGTTCTGCCAAATGCAGCCAAAATTGTGAATGTCTTTTTGGTCTCAGTCCTGTACCCCCTTCAATGTTTTCTTTTTCCCCTGTGCTGTGCTGAACGCCATGAAAAGGTTTACTGAATGGTGGTCGGTTAAAGGTTTGTTGTGGTAAACTCAAACTTAGCGTTTGATATGTAGCCTAAGCCTTTGACGGGTAATGAGAACAGCTGTGGTCTGACACAAAAAAACTACGGCGTAGCCTGTTCCTTGTGAACCTTGGCCGATGTAGCCTCGTAGAGTTTGTCCTTCCCAATAACATCTTTTGAGCTGAATCTGTGCAGCTGGCACTAAGTTTGTTTTCCCCAAGTAATGAGTGTTGTTGTTGATGGCGATAGGTTTGAGTAGCCTGTGTGTTGAAAAAGGTGTTGGTACTGGCATGTTAACGAATTTTGGTTTAGTCCTCGTCAACTGTCTGTAACAGAAAATTTTCCTTTCAAATTAATACTTACCGTATATCTTGTGATTTTGCTTTTCTCGAACATGTGTTCCTAAGAAAGAAACTTGTTCAAAATTGTGTTAATGCACCTGGACTGTTGTAGTTTAACTGAGGCACCAATTTCACCTGTTGTTATAAGAATACTGTTAACTTTATCCTGGGTGCCATTTCCCCCGTTTGTATCATTATTCAATGTTTTCCTGGCAAATGTCCGGAGGCCATTTTTCAGGGGAGGGGAGTATGTCGCGAGGAAGCGGTCTCTCCCAGGTCGTCGTCCTCGCTGGGACCGTTGTCCCCAGACAGCGAGCTCCGTCACTTGTCTTCAGGGGCAAGAGAAGGAGGACGTGCGGCAGACGACAATCTCCCGTCCGCCAACTCCAACTCGTAAAGTTTGTAATGCTGTTCGACCAGATTAAACCATGTGGTTCCAGAGGTAATGCGTCGACCTGAGTTTATCCGTGGCCAGAGATCCCAATCGGGGGGAATATCCCGACAGTTGTTGGAGTGCAGAGAAGGTATGAGGAAATAAAATCGGAAGGAAATTAATTCTAAAAATTAGAATAATGTAGCGGCAAACGTGGCTTAGTTCTGAGGATGGCACTCTGCACGATTTTCTGAATTTTGCAGTAGCCATTATAACTAAGGCTCGGCCGATACCGATATTGGCATCGGTGTCGGCACTGACACTAACGGTATCATTATTGGCGAACCGTTTGGTCAAATATAGGTTTTTGCGATATCTTCGCCAAATATTTTCCGTTTTTGATGTTCCAATACAGCATTATAACTGTTTTTTCGAGAGCTTTCCAATGGTGCTAATTTTAGAGCGGCAGCTTCAGTCGTTCTCAAATTATTTAACAAAAAACAAAAATAGGTTCCAAAAAACACACTTTACTGCAAGATGCTTGCTCATAGAACTTTAAGATTCCGAATTTTTCATCAAATTTTATTTCTGAATATGGAAGAAACATTAACTTTACTGGAAGTAATGCACTGAAGTATCGGTATCGGTGATGTAGCATCTGGTCTGTTCCTAGATTTGTTGTTGTGTGCACCTTTCGTGCACACAGTATATGAATGTTTATTGCTTTGCCATTTCATGGTGTAAACATCATTGCTCTGATTTGTTGTTACAGGGTGCATCTTGCACCTATCAGTTATTGTTAACCAATGGTAATAAGCCATGTGTATTAACATAAGTTATAAATGTATGTGCCTAGCTCTCATTAAAACAACCAGTTACTAGACGTCAACACGAGTGTTTGTGCCCTTCCTTTTAGTTAGGGTAAGTTATGCTTTGAGCAACCGAATAATATGTAAGTCCAAGTACTATGCTCAAAACTTCTAACTTTAATTTACTGGGCGGTTAGTTTCTTATGCTAGCAGTGATTGTTAAGTCGCCAACAATGAAATTTATGGCCAGGAGGTCGTAGCCGATATTCTTTAACAAAGCCATTGTTACAAAAAGAAGAATAAAAAAAGAGCTGGTATAAAGGCGCTTAGACCATACGCATATTGTCCTCGTCGTGGATTCCAAACAATGAACCATTGTTAAAAGCCATTATTGAAAGAACCCACTAGTGAGACAGACGCCATCGTTGTAAGTTTGGTCCGTAAGGCTTTGTCTATTGCTTGTTTGGCTCTCGTTTTACAGCGGTAACCCCCCCCCCCTCCCCTTCAATGGCGTTGGGGTCATCATCAGTTCATCTGTTCATTTTGTTAGTCAGACATGTCATAGGTCATATTCTTAATTGTGTGAAAACTAATTAACCAGAAGCTAATTTTGTTCTGGAATATTTAGGAATACGAGCACTGACAATGTTACAAAGAAATGTTTTCTTTTTTCATTTGGTATATCAAACTTGTTCGGCAATCCCTAGTTAGAACTCAACAAATGGATTTCCACCCCGTTTTTTGAAGCTTGGTTTCTATAAACCATGCTTTTATAAGCTAGCAAGCGATGTCGGCACGACATTATTCCTTATCATAGAAGGCCGCTATTACCACCTAATTGACTCCTACGCATGCGTGGACTTCGGCTGCCGTTCTCAAAACAAGCATGACTGCCGTTCTCGATCCTATGACTCGACGCAACTCAGGACTAACAAACTAGTGAATACTTGTTATGAAACGTAAGCCGAACGTAAAAATTGTATTCGGGTGTATCATGCTATCGAATTCTTATCGACAATATGACTGGGAATGAGTTAAGTTTGTTTATCAAGTCCCTGGATGGACATCGCTGGCTCAAAATGATAACATAAACATTCGCTTGTCCTTTGCACACTGGTGCGCAGATATTGCAGAGCCACTGGCCAAAAAGTAACGTCATATGCGTCATCGCTGGTTAATTTGCTTTTCCGGCGCGCTGTAGCCAGTAATTCTGCCATTGTTTTTAACAATTCCAGTACGAAATGTCATTAAAAAGTTGAAATGGATGTAATAACTACCCAACAAAGACCATAGTCACTAGTTACGTTTTTGTAAGAATAATAACAACTCCTAACATTGTGATAAGCAGTGGTTAACATACGGGCTCATTACAAAATACACGAAGAATAGCGTTTTTTAACTGCTTATGCATTTTATGCATCAAAGCAGATTTTGAGATACAGTCGGGTAAGATAGAGGCTTGCGGCGTGAGCTATTGTCTAGTGAAGTCACGTCCCACTTGAGTCGTTTATTTGAACGGATCATGCATATCACTTACTAGCGTCAGGCCGGAATGCCTGAATATCAGTCGATCAACCATGATTTTTGATGATAACACTTGCCAGCAAATTGTAAGCTTTAGTATTGAACAGTTTATGATTAAATCGTTTGCTTATGAATGGGTCCAGGTCCTTGACCAAGAACTTTTGCAGTTATGCTTCCGTATGGAAAAGAAGTTGAACGGAAATTGGACAAGTTAGTTTCACACTTTGACAACGTCGCGTGGAAAACGGAGTCCTATCTGTCGTTTTTCTGTGGGCGAACCGATAAAAAAAAGGCGGCAACTTCGCGCTTTGCCGGTATCTGTCCCAGTATTCTATGCATATTGACAATTCGGGTAGTTATGTCAAACAAATAGCTGCTCCTGCTAATCAGGTAATCTTTGTATGATTGGTGTAACAGTTGTGTAGTATCAATTCGACAAACATGCGAGTCCGCTTCGCAAGCAACAGGGTAGTGTGTACTAGGAGCGTAGCTGTAGTACAGAGAAGCCCCGATATTTTTCTGGTATAATGACAGATTTGGAAGGCAGCCCTACACGTTAAATAAAGGCAGAATTCCAAATTTCATTCTACGGTCACTTTCGATAGAAAAATAAAAAATAGAGAGCTTTGTCTTACGTCTGTTAAGATAATTTAGCTGTAGAAGAAAATTAGAAAT
This sequence comes from Lithobius niger, assembly GCA_023313725.1. Taxonomy (NCBI): domain Eukaryota; kingdom Metazoa; phylum Arthropoda; class Chilopoda; order Lithobiomorpha; family Lithobiidae; genus Lithobius; species Lithobius niger. The sequence goes on from JAHWFP010076865.1 coordinate 387,625, forward strand.
TGGCTGCTCATTATTGTAACTCGTCTTGAATCGCGCACTTTTTTACTTAACTTAAAAGCTCATTAGCAGAACTTAAATGAATCCGTGATAAAATTACACTTGTATGTTGTGCTAACTTTAGTTTATCTTTCCTAATGCGCAATTCTTATTTTGATACCCGTATTAACAAATTCCAGTTACGTTAAGCAAAAAAATGTTATCACTAAATAAACGCTTGTCTTCTTATGTGCAGCTTCGTTTCTCTTCTAAGTATATGCCAGTTTTAGTATGACGCAAAGTATGTAAGAAGGAAGAGGCATAATCGTGAAAATTTAAAATAGTAGACCTGCCAACATTGCTCCTTGAATTCGCATTATTAGAAGAAGAGTACAGAGCAACAACTAAATTGTCTAGCTAAATTATCTCTATTGCCGTCGTGGGGTAGTTATCCCCGTTTGGTTTTGTGATCCCTAGAAACTAAAACGAAAAAACAAAACAGAGCAACAACGAAACAAGCCATTATTACTACCACTTTGTTTATGTTGATGTTGTCAGCATTTTGGCCGGCTGAATGAATGAATGAATGAATTTGTTCATTCGGGAGCCTCGACCCAAAGCCACATACCCTAATTCAAAAGTAATGCAACGATACAACAACAACAACTCAAACAACCCGCAATAGACAAAGAAGAGCAGGTAACAATGGTATTGAACCAATGCCTTTTTCCCACTCATCGATTCCTTAAGTCTGGTCTAACAATCAGAGATGTAGCAAAGGAATCATCACCCTGCAAATTAAAGTTAGAAGTTTTGAGCATAGTACATATCAACTGGCGACGAGGGTCATGGCTATGGCCTACCTCTGCACTTTGTTATGCTTAAATTTCCCCTGCAACTTCGAACTTTCTGCTCCAAGTTTGAGGTAAGCTTGAATTTCGGTTATTTGGCAAATAACAATAGTCATGCGCTGGGGGATAATTAAGTAACCTTGTTCAATTTGAAACAGTTTTCGTTTCACTTGTTTCACTGGTGATTGAGTTGGCGCAATTTCTGACTAAATATAGTTTACTGTCAGAATTAACTGTTGTAGTATTTTTACTGCTAATTTTTCTGTGTATTTCATATGTTATAGCTGGTTTCGTAAGTTAGTTTAAAGGCTGTGTCGAGGCGACGCCTTGCGACTTCCTACGCTTGACTATACTGGCTAGGGAAGTCGGAAAACCGCAGCCGAAATGAGCATATATCTGTGAAATTTGCCATGCACAGATTAAGCTTGAGGTTCTGAAGTTAACTAGTTAATAACTTTATTACTTATTTTGATGTGCAAACGGCTTTCTAGCTCTTTTGCTTACCGTGTTGTTCTCTGGGTGTTTAAAACTGCCCAGTAAACGTGATATTTTGACTAGTATGTTTGTAACTAGCAAGCTTGAAAATTTAACGTTTTAAATTGAAGCCTATAGACGTATAGTGTTTAAATTTTGCATTGAACGATTTGTCATTTTTGTTGGCTTAATTGCCTGGTTTAGATAAGTTTAATGGTCAATTGCTTATCGTGCTTGTTATTTGAAAACAAAGTTAGCTTGTCAATTAGCTTAGGCTGTAAATTTGAATACTACTTGTGTGAGTAAAATTTTTAAAATCCTAAAAACTGTAGTTGCAGGTCGTTTAACGGTTGATTTAGGTAGATTTAGTGCAAATTAAGTTTTGTCAAATAAAAGGTTTTTTGATAAAATTAATTTAGCTTTGTTAATTAGCTCAGTTTAAAATGCCTGGTGGCACTGAAGCTGTCAAACCTAACGGTTTGTTTGATACTTATGAACCAAGTAGGCATTCTTGGTCTATGTATTGCGATTTGGTTGTTTTCTTAAAGCAAAGAAAATTAAAGATGAAGATCGTTGCGACGTATTATTAGCTAGTGTTGGGGATGCAATGTTTCAGAAAATTGTTCGAATTATCGATCCACTTACAGTTACAACCGTTACGTATGACGCTTTAATTAAAGCAGTAGAAACATCTATTGAACCAGCACCTAGCACAATATCAGAAAGGCTGAGGTTTAACAAGAGGTCACAGAAACCAAACGAATCAATAGCAGAGTACGTTGATGCTTTAAAACAATTAACCAAGCATTGTGGTTATGATGCTATTGCTGCAGGCAAAATTAAAGATGAAATGATCCGGGATCGAATTGTTGGTGGTGTTCACAGCTGAATTATACAACGAGAGCTGATTAAGAAAACCTTAGATTTAAAAGCTACAGTTGAACTAGCACTTTCTTTGGAAGCAGCTGAACTGAACCAACAAGAGTTAAAAACCAGCGCTAGTAGTGTAAATTTTGTTAAAACTAAAAAGAAAAGTAAAAACAGTTATCAGCAAGGTTAACGATCCTCCTCGAGTTCTAAAGATATGGTTTGTTTCTATTGTGGTTTTAAGGGACACGGGAGAGCCCGTTGCCGTTTTAAAGACTACACCTGTGGCCGTTGCCATGTCAAAGGACATTTAAAGGCAGTTTGCTCGTAAAATAAAACGGGTAAACAGAGTACTCAGTCATCAGAGTCTAAACCCTGTCCTAAGAAAAGCACTGGCAAGAAGTTTAAATATGGCTACAAGAAGAACAAAACACATTTTTTGGAACGAAACGAAGAATCTGAGTGTAGCACACCGGATGAGAGTTCCAGTGATTATGAAAGTAGTGACGAATCTGTTGATTACTTAGAGAACAACACGGTGTGCATTAATTCGCTTAAAGCTGAGAGATGGTCTGTCGAGTGCGACATCAATGGTGTAAAGTTGCCATTAGACGCTGATTGTGGCTGTGATGCTACAATTTTACCACTAAGTTGGTATCACACATATTTTAAAGACTGTAAATTGTTAAAACCAAATATTTTTGTCAAGTCATGGACTGGTCAGGTAGATAAAGTTTTTGGTGCCATTAAAGTTAAAGTGCAAATTGGTGAAAGAGTTGAGCAGGTTCAGGCTTTAATTGCTAATAAAGAACTTCAGCCTTTGATGGGAAAGGACTGGTTGGCAATTTTTGATTTTGATTTGAAACAGTTTTACCCACTAGTCTTAAACAAAATTAGACTGCTTCAGGAATTTGAAGCACTTGAGGTTAAAAGAACTGCTGTTACACCCAAGGCTTTAACGGCTAAGTTTCCTGAACTGTTCAAGCCAGGGTTAGGATGTTTTAAGAACTTTAAAGCAAAAATCAAATTGAAGCCTGATGCTGTTCCTGTTTTTCGTAAAGTTAGACCAATTCCACTGGCACTTATTGATAAGGTTAATGAAAAGATTAGACGCTTGGTGTCTCATGGAGTTTTCGAGCCGGTAAATACCAGCAGGTAGGCCACGCCCATTGTGGTGGTCCATAAAGCAGGTGGTGGTATTCGAATTGTTGGTGATTATAAAACTACCGTTAATCCGCAGCTCGAAATTGACCATTACCCGGTTCCCACTGCTGCTGAGTTGTTTGGCAGGCTTTCTGGAAGTGATACTTTTAGTGTGATAGACCTTAAGGATGCATTCCTTCAGATGAAGTTAGATTCAGAATCGCAGGAAGCACTCGTAATTAATACGCCCCTTGGGTTGTTTAAATTTTTAAGATGTCCATTTGGGATGGCTAGCAGCCCAGGTATCTTCCAAAGATTAATGGTTAGCGTAACATCAGGAATTAGCAATTGTGAACCATTTTACGGCGATATTCTCGTCAGTGGGCAGGGTGCTCAACATGACGACAATCTTGACAAATTGTTGTCTGCCTTGCAAAATTCTGGAGCCCGGCTTGGTCTGGAGAAGTGTAGAATTGGCCAATCTGAACTGAAATATTTAGGACATAAAATCGATTCAGAAGGTTTGACAAACTTACCAGAGGTTATTGAGGCAGTGATGAATGCTCCTAATCCTAGAAATATATCTGAGTTGCAAAGTTTTCTCGGTTTTATTAATCAATATGCAAAATACCTGCCAAATTTGGCTCATGAATTGATTCCCATAACCAAATTACTTAGTCCCAAGCAAAAGTGGGTTTGGGGCCCTTCTTGCGATGCAGCTATGACTAAAATAAAACAGTTGTTCAAAACTTCCAATGTTTTAGTTCATTATAATCCCAAATATAAGCCAAAACTACCCACAGATGCAAGTCCCTATGGTCTAGGTTCGTGTTTGATGCATACCCTACCAAATGGCCAAGATAAACCTATTGCGTTCGCTTCAAGGAAGCTCACAAAAGCAGAGCAAAATTATTCTCATTTTGATAAAGAAGCGCTTGGGGTTTCTTGGGGAGTGAAAAAATTCCATCAATACTTGTATTCGAATCATTTCACTCTCCAAACAGACCAGAAAGCTCTTATTTGGATTTTTGGTCCAAAAAATGGAATACCTCAAATGGCTGCAAGCAGTGGCGTAACTACAATGAGGCAGAGGAGGCAGCCGCCTCCGGGCCCACCGACTTTGGGAGCCCCCTCACTGGCCCCAATTTAAAATTTGTTTGTAACCCCAAAATATGACAAAGTAAGTTACTGCAAAAGTTTCGTGAGAAAAAGTTGTGTCTTGTGTTGCAAAAGATTATTTGTTTTATTTTTTTTATGAAAGGAAAGGGCGGGGGAGGGGCTCCATTGGGCTGTTGCGTTATGTGGCAAAAACTGCAGTTTTTTTATGAAGGGCCTACACTGGGATCTCGCCTGTATGGCAAAAACAGCATTTTTTTTGAGAGGGGGGGGCGACCTCTACTGGGCTCATGCCTTGTGTGGCATTTATTTTTTAATGAAAAAGGCCCTCCACTGGCCTCTCTTGTATGGAAATAACACATTTTTTTTTATAAAGGGGGGCCCTCCACTGCATAGTAGCCTCCGGGCCCAAATTTTGAAGTTACGCCTCTGGCTGCAAGTCGTGTGCAGCGTTATGCACTTCAGTTAAATGGCTCCTATACATTAGAACATGTGCCTGGAAAATACAACTTAACACCTGATATGTTGTCTCGTTTGCCACTTGAAAATACTGCTGAGGATTCGGATGATGAAACTTCTTTCAAAGTGCTTTTTGCACAGTCCATTGAATCCTTACCAGTACTTAATACTACCCTAGTTAAGGCAATTAAAAAAGATCCTGTTCTCGTGCGAATTTTGAGGTATGTCAAGCATGGCTGGCCCGAAAAAACAGAAGAGGCTGAATTAAAGCCGTATTTTTTACGAAAATATGAAATATCTGTTGGGTGTGAAACCCTGTTTTGGGGATTGCGTGTAATCGTGCCTACCAGCCTGCGCGACAGAATACTGCAAGATCTGCACGTCGGACATTTGGGGATCGTTAAGATAAAATCTTTAGCACGAGGAAAATGTTGGTGGCCTAATATTGATGCTTATCTAGAGGCTAAAGTTAAACGTTGTACTGCTTGCCAAGAGCTGAAAGGTGAAAAGCCACCTGGTTCAAAACATTCTTGGGAGTATCCCCTTAAGCCTATGGACAGAATTCATTCTGATTTTGGCGTTGTTGAAGGTTTAACTTTCATTGTTATTGTTGATGCGCATAGCAAATTCCCGTTTGTAAAATTTATGAAGAAAACTACATCTGATAAAGTTATCGAAGTTTTTGAACAGTATATGGCCGAATTCGGGCAAATGAAAACGCTCGTTTCTGACAATGGGCCGCAGTGGATGAGTAGCTCATTTCAAACTTTTGTTAAAACACTGGGAATTAGGCATCTAACAGGTGTGCCTTACGACCCTAAGCAGAATGGATTTGGCGAAGTTTACATTCGTGAGTTCAAAAAGGCTTTCAAAGCAGCACGCAGTGAAGGTAAAACTATTAAAAGATCTTTAAAGGAGTTCCATATTGCAAGCAGAAATTGTCCCAACACGGTTACAGGTGAAACTCCTGCGAAATTATTTTTCGGTAGAGAAATTCGAACTTGCCTAGACTTGCTAAAACCCGATTTACAGCAGAAAATAAAAAATAAGCAGGATAAAATAAACTCAAGTTCCGCACACAAAAAGCATGAAGTGTTTCAAGAATTCTCCCCTATCTGGACTAAAGACTATACCGTTAGCAAGAGGCTTTGGCAACCAGCAGCGATATTTAAATGTTTGTACCATTCAAACTACGAAGTACTCACGGAAAGTGGTTTAAAACTACGCCTTAACATATCGCAAATTCGCGCACGTTTGCCCAATGAAACGATAAATCCCGATGACTCTCCACACAAGAACACGCAAAATTCGAAGAATGCCGATTTTCTAATCTCAGTTCCGGCTCAGTCTCCAAACCACGTGAGTCGGAAGTCAAGAAGGCAGTCGATCGTGTTTACATCACCCAATCAGGCTGAGAGAAACAAAACATTGCCAAATAAGGGCGTCACCCCACTTGTTGACGCAACTAATGACATGCCTGCGTCATCTAGCAAGCAAACGTCACCAATTTTCCAAGTTCCTTCGAATGGCGCAAGTTCTAAGAAGAAAGCGAAAATTTATTTACACGATGTGAGTGACTCGCAAGCTGAAGAAAATATTCCGTTGCAAAATAAATCAGAAACACGTAGAAAGTCCCTTGGGCGAAAATCAAGTCCATTGGCCCCGAATGTCGTTATTGACAGTCAAGATTCTGATAAAGCACCTGAACTTTCCGAACACACAGCTGGCAGCTCTAAATCCAATTTAAAACGTAAAGCCACCCCGGAAATGTCACTCGCAAAAAATCGTGCACAGCGAAAGAAGATTAAGCCAATTAAGTTGAACTTGTGAAGTGACTTTGTGTTGGAATTTTAAAATGTCTAATGGTATGTTTTCTATCTCCTGCAGATAATTAGCAGAACTAGTTTTCAACTCACCGAATTGTAATAATTTAAATGAAGTGTTAGCTTCAGTAACAGGTATTGTAATGTATCGTTTGAGTTTTATGTGTGCTCACTTTTAATTGTTAATCAAAATTAAAATTTAACGATTAAATGTTGCCTACGATTTTAATTCTGGACGAGTAGCGCCCAACTTTTGTCGTATCAGTTAATTGTGAACTCGTAGAAAGACTTCGGTTTTAATTGTCCTGAGTAGCAGGAAAATGTTTCGTCTAACGTTATTCGTAGTCTGAATAGACAGACTTTTTTAGAGAAAAGAAGCACTGAACTGTAGAATTGTTATAAATTATTTCAAAAAATTGTAAAAAATATTATGTCTAATGAATTGTGTTTTCTTTTCTATTTTTTCTCTATTAAGGAAAAAGCCGTCAAATTGGGGAGCAGCAAAGCCAATTACTTACTCAAATAGAAATAAAGTTTGACATCTGTGGTTATGAAAAACTACCGATTGCTGGAAGTACCCAACAAGCTACAAAAACTTGTTCCCGGCAATATAAAATCAATTTTGAAGCAAGGCACAAAGAAAATGCGAACATCAATTTCTGAAAATGATTAAAATTTTGAAAAGTATTTGAAAATTTAATTCTAATTATGAAATAATTAATTATCAATTGAATTGGCAGTTCGTATTGAATTTTTGACAGCGTCATTGTACTGTACATCTTTGAATCATGTTGCGAAGTTCATAAATTTCGTTATTTGGCAAATAAGTTTAAAATTTTTGCAGACCAGCAATATAATAAAGTTTGGTCTAGAAATCAACAAAATTTTTAAAGAAAATGAATTCTTAAACTGATCAAATGTTATACGAAACGAACTAAATGATTAATGAATAGTCAATGCTTTCATTAATAGGGGGGCATTGGTCTGTTCCTAGATTTGTTGTTGTGTGCACCTTTCGTGCACACAGTATATGAATGTTTATTGCTTTGCCATTTCATGGTGTAAACATCATTGCACTGATTTGTTGTTACAGGGTGCATCTTGCACCTATCAGTTATTGTTAACCAATGGTAATAAGCCATGTGTATTAACATAAGTTATAAATGTATGTGCCTAGCTCTCATTAAAACAACCAGTTACTAGACGTCAACACGAGTGTTTGTGCCCTTCCTTTTAGTTAGGATAAGTTGCTTTGAGCAACCGAATAATATGTAAGTCCAAGTACATATCAGCATCGGACCGTATCGAGATCGGATCGGTCAAAGTTGGTATCGGCCAAGCCGTAATTATAACGATTCAGGATTGGGGTACATCAGTTAATGGAGAGGTACTCAATGGGCAATTGGTGCAGGCATATTAAAAACTGCTCTTTAGGAGTAAAAAGTACGTGATTCTCAGGGTATTAGGAGTGCAAAGGGCGTTCCCGCCACTCCTGTTCAATAATTTGAGCTATGCGTAAACACAAAAATGAGTAGGAATAATCATAAAAACATGTTAAAGCCCATTTTTAATTAGTAATGGTGGTGTAGGTGTTGTGTGTGTTTAGTTGGGCATGACCAGTTGGATTAGCGTGCAGGCTACTAGTAGCGGTGTACATCAGGGGCCGTTCAAGAAGACGGGCCGCCGGTACACCAACAGTAGAAACGTCGGGTACGCAATAGTGGGCCTGGGAGTAGGCCATATGTGGATTTACCAGAGTCACGTGCTCCGGTGTTTCTTTTGTTGTTGTGGTGGTGGTAGTGAGAGAGAGAAAAGGAAGAAGGCACTAAGGATGCGCAACATGCGGTGAAAGGAACGGATCCATTTCTAAATAAAATTGCTGCCTAAATAATGAAAGTGGGGAAGGGCAACATGGTGTGTAATGAGGGAAGGGCAACATGTAAGAAAATTTTGAAGAGTTCCTTTCTATGCTTATCTCTCTCGTTTCGATGACAAGGAGCCAGCGAAACTGTACAAATCTTTAGTTGGGTTAGTAATGACAGAGTACAGAAGATAAATGAGAAAAAGGGGAAGCTGACATAGAGCGAAAAGCGGATGTAAAGAGGTGCTTCAACTAAAGTGCGCGACCAAAATGGTTTTTCTTTTTCTCCCTTTGAGGTTGAATTCTTTGTTGGAGTAAACAAGTAGTCTATTAAGAATAGTCTGTGACCATTGCATGGTTGTGAGTCGCACACAAAAGATAAATAAATAACAAGTAGTGTAAAATAGCGGAGGAAAATAGACAGGCACAGTACAAAAACAAGTCAGCTGTTGAGAGGTAAGTTTCGGCCTAGAGCAGTTCGCTTGGCAGAATTGTGAAAGAAAGAAAGTGAAAGGACAAGTTCAAGGCCATTGGGGCTTGTAGAACGAAATAGTACGAGAAGCACCAAGCAGTTGGGCTAAAGCATCAGAAGTAGGTCAGGTTGAGAGGGACCTGACAGACAGACGAGTAATGACCTCCCAATGTAGCAAGCGTAGTGAGCATTAGAGCGTGACAAGAAAGTAAACAAATGTTATGTAATGGTGGAAAGAGGGAAATATGTAGATAGCCAAACTAAACAGAGAAAGTTAGTGTGATGTCCTTGGCGGGGACACACCTTAGCCCAGCGTGGGCACCAATGGTAATAAACACACGGACTACCAGAGTGTAGGCTACAGCTGATAAGACAGCGAACTTCCTGTTTACTTCTCTTTAAATACAATTATAACAGGAAGTCATGTGATGCAACTTAATACAATATATAATTATAGAAGAGCCTATTAGTAGTTAAAGGGGTATCTTGGTAGGGTTAACATATTGACATGAAATTGATGGCTGCCATTGTGGAGCACACAAGTGACGACTCCACAATGCAGCGAGCGAAAAAAAAAACAAAAAAAAATAATCTAAGCCTAGCTGGAAATAAAATCATGATTACGAAGGCAAGATGTATTTTTTAGTGCACTACCTATTTTTAAAGAAAGATACATAATTTTTCGCTTTCGAGGAAAAACTAAACACTATTTTTGAAAGCTGTTTTACAAAAATAAAGAACTGAAGATGTACATGATTAAGCAAAAAATTAAACATTAATAAACTGGCTGAAAACTTGCCAGTTTTAAATTTCTGTTTTGGTTTCTAGAGCAATTTTACAATAAATTTTAATGTTTTAATTTTCATAGCCTTTTTTGGTTAATTTTCTTTTTGCAGCAACCATTTCTGCAGCTGAAACGCTACAGCGTTGCTGTGGACAAACATCTGGATTAGGCTTCACCGGAGTGTGAATTGCGGCTCCAAGCAATTTTTTGTTCCGATGTCGGAAGTATTTATGTACATGAAAAGACAAAAAAGATACAAAGAGGATAAAATCGTGAAATCAATTTTTCACACAAACAACAAAATTACACTTACATTTTTACCTAATTTTAAAGGTGGACATTTTAAAATTAACAGAGCCAATTCTCTGCACGAACAACTAGGGGACAAAACGTTTTAGCGTTACTCGCTACAGTTTAAAAAGAACTATCATTTAATTCACATATAACGGATTACAACAAAAAAAAACGAAGTTGTAGCCAAATGGTAATTTTACAAAAAACTACAAATTGAGCTTGTCTGGAGCTCTACGCAGTCTCTTTGAACGTTGAGCATTTTGAAGCTGCGCTGCAATGTCAACCTGTGTTGGTGAAAGCACAACTTTGCGTTTATTGGGATTCGGTTTCGCTTTTTTGTTAGCATGACCTGGCTTCGGTGGCGATTGCTTAGTGGACGGTGACGTAATAATCGATGGAGATTGCGACCTTTCTGGCTTAGAATTTCCTTCAAGAGGGGCGCTGGTAGTAGCCAAAGGTGATTGGTTATTTACGTTAGCAGACTCATCCACTTCGTGTGTGTGGGGTAATTTCGCTGGAGATTTCCTGCCACCTGGTGACTTGCGATGTAAATTCTCAGGTGATTTTTCAAGCTGTTGGATTGGTGGAATTTTTCCCTCAGTAATAGAAATTGACTTTCTGGATTGGCCGAGAGATCGACGCTCAGGAACTACGTCAGCGAAACTTGGCTTTTCACGTTGTTTGCCGCCAAAAGACATGCGTTTGAAATTTGAGTGATGTTGCTCATTATTATTCACGAAAGAATTACTGCTTTTCGCCGTCGAAACAAGTGCGTTTGGAGGCTGTTCTGGATAATCATTTTCCGCGGTATGTAACCTTAGCTGTTCGCGATGTTTGCGAATCGTATTACCGTTAGTATCAACGATAGTATAGGACTGATTTTCACATTTTTGGTTAACCATACCGACTGACCATAGCCTGTCATTTGTCGTTGAAAAGTCACGATACCAAACCTTTTCACCTATTTGATACGTTTTCAACTCACGATGGTGGGTGCTCTGTACTTGTTTTAATTGTTTACGGCGTACGGCTGCAATAGGGTCAGGGAACAATAAATCCAGCCGAGACTTTAATTCTCGGTTAAAATATAATTTTCCGGGTGTTGCTTGCGTGGTAGCGGAGATAGTGATTCGTGCTGATAACAAGTAAGAATTTATACTCTCTTGAATAGTAGACCTCTGTCGCCGCGCGGCCTTGTAGACTCTCTTGAAATTACGGACGTATACCTCAGCCAAACCGTTGGTCCAAGGCGCAAAACTTGGCCCGGTCATGTGCCTAATTCCGTTGGATTTTAACCAATTTTGGAATTCTGCTGACAAAAATTGGGCAGCATTGTCCGTAACTAAGCTGTCCATTAAACCATATAAAGCTATATGATTGTTTAAAACGTCAATGACACGCGCGGACGTTGTTGACTTCATTTTATGCACAAAAGGAATTTTTGAATGTGCGTCTACAAGAATGAAAAACATGTAATTGTCCATCGGGCCCAAAAAATCAGCGTGTAAGCGATTGTTGGGTTTTAGTGGATATTCCCACGTATGCTTAGGACCTGACGTTTGAGTATCTTTATACTCTTGACAATTTTGGCACGATTTGACTTTATTTTCAATGTCAGAGTCAATCTTAGGCCACCAGACTTTTTGTCTAGCTAAACTTTTCAATTTAACTATGCCTAAGTGAGCACTGTGTAGATCTTTCAAGATTTGTCTCCGCAAGGCCGTCGGCACCAGGACTCTATACCCCCAAAATAAGGTTTCGTTTTCGACAGAGATTTCAGCACGACGTGTGAAGTACGGTAACAGATCGGGAATTTCGCATTTGTCAGGCCAACCATGGTTCACATAACGATAAACTTTTGAAAGGATTTTATCACGTTTACTTTCAAGAACGAGTGTCTCGTTTAAAACTGGAAGATTAGAAATAGTTTCTAAAGCAAGAATATTGTACTGCTCTTCTGCTTTCTCGAATTCCTCGGTATTTGGGAGGGGAAGGCGCGATAAAGCGTCTGCCGTCAAATTAAGTTTACCGGGAATGTGTTCGAATTCGTAATCGTAAGCATTAAGCATCACTGCCCAACGCTGAACCCTGGCGGCTGCCATCTGCGGTATTCCTTTTTTAGGGCCAAAAATCCAAACTAAAGCCTTCTGATCAGACTGCAGTATGAATCGCTGACCATAAACGTATTCATGAAACCGTTTCACTCCCCAAGCCACGCTGAGCGCTTCCCGGTCAAAATGCGAGTAGCCTCTTTCCGCTTGAGTGAGTTTACGTGAAGCGAAAGCTATCGGCCGTGATTCACCGTTTTGCATGACATGCATCAGGCACGAGCCTATTCCGTAGGGTGAGCCGTCACAAACGAGCTTGAGCTTTAATTTCGGATCATAATGAACCAGAACTTTTGATTTAAGAAATAATTCTTTTACTTTACTCACGGCTCGGTCGCATTCTGCCCCCCAAACCCACTTCACACTTGGGCTTAACAAACGTGTTACTGGTGACAGAATATGAGCGAGATTTGGTAGATATTTTGAGTAATGGTTTACAAAACCCAGAAAGCTCTGTAGCTCTTGAATACATGTTGGGTTAGGAGCGTTTGTGACTGCTTCGATAACCTCAGGGAGTGTATGCAAGCCTTCTGCATTTATCATGTGGCCTAAATATTTTAATTCAGGCCGCGACAGTTTGCACTTCTCGATCCTAAGTTTGGCTCCTGCATCTTGTAAAGCATTTAACAGTTTATTTAACGATTCGTCATGCTCACCCCCCTTCCCGCTCACCAGGATGTCATCATAAAACGGGAGACATTTGGGGATTTTACTGGTGACTTGAGTCATTACCCTCTGGAAAATTCCAGGACTGGACGCCAGGCCCAGGGGTACACGAAGCCATCTAAACAAACCCAGGGGTGTATTTATTGTCAAAGCTTCTTGTGACTCTTTGTCGAGTTCAATTTGCAGAAATGCATCCTTAAGATCGATAAGGGAAAAAGTGTCACTGCCTGCTAATTCACTGAATAATTCTGCGGCCGTGGGAACTGGATAGTGGTCGACTTCGAGTTGAGGGTTCACGGTGGTTTTATAATCACCAATCACTCGGATTTGGCCATCCGCTTTGTGAACTATGACGATCGGCGTAGACCACTGAGAAGTTTCCACAGGCTCTAGAATTCCAAGGCCAACCAATCTACGAATTTCTTGGTTAACCTTTTCTTTAAGTGCTAACGGAACCGGTCTTACACGACTGTACACAGGCTTGGCATCAGGTTTTAAATGAATTTTGGCTTTAAAATTCTTAAACTTACCCATGCCTTCAGAAAATAGCTCCGGGAAACCCTTCACTATTTCGGAAGTGTCAACTGGCGTAATGCTAGTTTTAATTTTCTTAACACTTTTCTTAGGTTTCACTTTCGTTTGTAGGTCGTAAAAAGGATGGAAATTAACTCGAAAAATAGAAAGCCAATCCTTTCCCATTAATGCAGGTTTATATAATTTTGAAACTAAAGCATCCAAATGTTCGATTTGACCTTGAACTTCAACCTTCAGACTTACCGTGTAAATCGTGTTCTCAATTCCGTCAGTGTATGAGTGTATCGAGTACGGACTGAGTTTTAAAGGACAGTCCGCAAAATATTTTTGATGCCACTCAATAGGGATAATGGATGCATCTGCCCCGGAATCAAGTTCCATTTCTAGCTTGACACCATTTAGGCAGACTGGCATTTTCCATTTATGGATTTTCATAGAATTAACTACTACTATTATTTTGTTGGTTTGTAGGGGAATTGAAATCTGGTCCGCAGCCTGACTCAGTCCAAGAGTATTATTTTTCAGTACAAGATAGTCGTTGTCTGAATCGTCATCAGACCCGGAACCAGACTCTGAATTTTCGGCTTCAACATCCTGGCCTTCTTCACTGTCACTTTCGCTATCGCGTTCGAGTTTGTTGACGCGTTTTTTGTAGCTATACTTTTGTTTTGTGTTCGGCCTAGCCTTAAAATTTGTGCTAGAACTTGCTTTAGGGTGGTCGAGTGATTTTAAAGTTCTACTCGAATGACTAGCTTTTCGGCACACGGCTTTTAAATGGCCGACAGTGTGGCAACGGCCACATGTATAGTCTCGATATTTACAACGTGTTTTCACGTGGCCATTTTTGCCGCAACAATAGCAAATGAAATCCTTAGTGGATTTAGGCCTACTTGATGTTTTGCCCGATTTTTTAGCTACGTAGTTAACAGCTCTAGAATGGCTTCTCAAAACGCTTTGGTCTGTTTCAGCAGATTCTAAGGATAAAGCTAAGGATGTTGTAGCCTTTAAATCCAGAGTCTGCTTCAACAACTCGCGTTGAATGACTTCTGATTGGATCCCCCCAATTAGGCGATCCCTAATCATTTCGCTGTTAATGTCTTTAATTTTTGCGAAGTCACAATACTTCGTCATTAGCTTTAAGGCAGCTAAATATTCCCCGATACTCTCATCTGATTTTTGCGATCTTCTAAAGAATTTAACACGCTCAGATACCACTGAGGGCACTGGCTCAATGTCGTCTAAAACTTTTTTAACGAGCTCATCAAATGTTAATGAGTCGGGCAAATCAGGTGAGAGGATATTAAGAATTCTATCAAACATTTTCTGGCCCACAGATGCCATTAGAAAATTAACTTGCTTGGTTGCTGGTATTTCTTTAGCTAAAAAAAAGTAACGAATTCGGCTGGAGTATTTCTCCCATGTGTCAGACTCGCAATCGAATTCCGAAAATAAACCAGCGGTTTTAGACGAACCCATGTTGACGTCGTCTTCACTATCACTAGATTCAAAATTTAGAATTAAATTAGAACTAGCTTCATTAACGCTTGCGTTCACTACTGAATTATTTTCAGTTTCACTTTCACTGCTAACTTTAGCAGTTACAGGTGGTTTGCTACCGACACCTGTCTTTGGCATAAGCCTACAAAATTAAATTTAATTAAATTTAATTACAATCCTGTTTAACATGCAAGGATTAAACTGGAGCACTCAAGACTACCGGTCACTTATTTAAACACAGAAATAAATCAAGCTTGACTGTAGCCTACCTAGTTGTATAAATTAACTGCCTACAAGTTAAATTTAAAGGGACTAGGCTTTGAAAAAATGTTTTACGTTCACCATTTGCAACGTTTTACAAAACAACACTTCTGGCCTAAGCCTCAGCACAGACCAGATTTCACTAAGTTTGAGCATAAACCTACGGTGTTAAATTTTACACCGGCACACACTAGCCCGAATATGGGCAATGGCACAATCGAATTTACAAGGGTTAATTTAGCAGCGCATTTTTCGAACCTTCAGGTTTATAGTACTGCCTGTGCGGACACGCCAGTGCGTCGCTCTAGAACACTGCCAAGGTAAAATTAACCATAATAAATCCAATTGCCCACTTCGGTTCTAGTTGTTCAGGTACTAAATTTAACTATTATCATTTCGTACCACACAGCACTACCACGTCAAAATAACACTGTTTGAAAAAGTTTAAACTCTGATAGGAATTCAGAGCACTAATTTTCATTGCCAAAATGAAAAAAATTTGCACTTACCACAAATATGGAGCAAAGATGTGGTTGAAGACCTATCAGTTAAGCTTAAGTTTTTAAAGATTACCAAAGATCCCATCCTCGTCGCCAACTGTGATGTCCTTGGCGGGGACACACCTTAGCCCAGCGTGGGCACCAATGGTAATAAACACACGGACTACCAGAGTGTAGGCTACAGCTGATAAGACAGCGAACTTCCTGTTTACTTCTCTTTAAATACAATTATAACAGGAAGTCATGTGATGCAACTTAATACAATATATAATTATAGAAGAGCCTATTAGTAGTTAAAGGGGTATCTTGGTAGGGTTAACATATTGACATGAAATTGATGGCTGCCATTGTGGAGCACACAAGTGACGACTCCACAGTTAGAATGGAGGAGTGTAGTTAAAATTATAAAAAGGGGAGTTAGCGAAGTGGTGACTGAAAATAAAAAAAGGTTGTGAAATAAGTTCGGGGTTGAATTTAAAGGGAGGGTCGACTCTAAAATAAGAATTTGTGTAATGAATGGAGTAGAAGTCATGTAAGGTAAGCATAGGAAGAGAGGAAAGTGGTTACCGGTGGAGTGAGAATGCAATAAGGGTGGAATTATCGAAAATTCGGATAATCTGATTAATGTTAATAAACCAGCCGTACTGCATGCAAGAGAAAAATTACGGGCAAACCCGGTATTATTTACCTATAAACAACCTTTATTCATATTTTCAAGATTGCCATTCAGTTAAGTAATTGATTGCGATTGAACTATTTTGCTAATTAATAGTTTAATAGATTAAACTAAAATGGTACTGTACCCGTAAATAATAAAATTAAAAAAAAATTAAAATCCCTATGAACGATCAACGTTGATTTGGTATAAATCATTCTATGCAGGCAGTAATTCTTGCGGTAGGCCTAATCATAATATATATTTATACCTGAACTAGTATTTTTACGTCGTCAAAACTAACGTGAAATTGCTTCTGTGTGATGAAAATAGCGCTTGGTTCAAGCGAACGGAGGCTAATTCATTAAACAAGCATCGTTCGGCCGCCATCTTGTCGCGTTTGCAGTCTGGGAATCCCGGGGACATCCCCTTCCCTGCTGCCATCAACGTCACTGCCTTTTCCTCCAATTAACTGCTCCGTTACAAAAGCCGTTGGTGCGTTCTGTAGTATCACGACTCGCGAGCTCCGATTGGTTCATTTGTGGCATGTGGCATTGGGGCCAGTCATAATATGACGTCACGCTTAGCAAGTCAAGGTCGCCTCATTGGAACTAGCGTGAGCGCGTTCTTTGTGAATGGCCGGATAGGAGACAACGATGGCGGATCGCGACAGATTGCGGGAGCGCTATCGACGATCGGCAATATTTCAGGCCACGTAACAACTTTACTTGCACGGTAATAAAAATATTAAAAAAAGATTTTGGAGTTGGTAAAAAAATATTGTAGAAGAACAGCCAGTGGCTGTTAGCATTCCAAGATTGCCTGGGTTCAGCAAGTATTGATATTTTCTTTACGCCTACTCGGAGCTCGGAGTTTGCCGGTTTTCTTGGCCAAGGGCAGTTCGGATAACCAGGATGTTCGGATAATCAGGGTTCGGATAACAGAGGTTTTACTGTATAAGTAGTGTAGTATGTATGATGGTAAGCACAAACACATGGTTAGCCTATGTAGAACAGAAATTAGCAAGTTTTGAATTGAAAAATTCTCAGCAGGAAATGGAAGGGTAAATTGGATCCTGACAAGGAAATAGTATGTAAAGCAGGGAGTGGTGAAAGAAAATAAGGCAGTAGAAAAGTTTTGGTATAGTTGGAAAGTTGAAATTAAAGTAAGGAACATGAACTGGCAAATCATGAATAGAGAAAGTCGGTAATGAGAGGGTGTTTAATTGGAAATGATGGTAAAAGATAAGAAAGTTTAAAACAGAGTGATGTGAGCAAATAGATTCAGCCCTGTGTGGGTATTCTGCTTTGAATGTTTAGAAGAAAATCACAATGAGGGACAAAGAACCAAGTGAGGGATGGAGCAAACTGGAAAAGCAGGAGTTGCATTGGATTTTGGGGAAACGATACATGGTGTATCAGCAGTAAGACTGTCCCGACGAAAAACCGTATGTGGATGATAATGAGGAGGAAGAGAGACAGTTAAGTGCAGAAATTGTAGAAACAGAACAGTGCAGGTGAGCACTCGACGGTGAGAAAGTAATTGCAAACGGTTAAAACGAGACTTTAGTTCAGGGGAAGAAAAGGAAGCGTTTCGTTTTCAAGTCCGTAGATGAATAATAGCTTGGCGAGTGTCAGCATGATCTTGGACTTTGATCTTGACAAGAGACAGCAACATCTTGAGATAAATGGCGAACGAGAACACTTACCACAGAACGGAGAAGTGAGGTGTTTTTGACAGTACAGGACTTGGTGATATTTTTAGCAAGACTCTTGAAGGCATGTTGGCGAATGATTTGTGTATTTGATGCATGAAGTGTAGTGTTAAGCACGAGAAGAGGAATTAAGTGCATGAAGAAGTTTCTTGTGTTGAGTAATCAATATTAATGTACGAGAAATTTATTACAAGGAGTAATTAAAGTTAGAAGCATGTGCAAAATTTATTTTAGTCTAGAAGCCGAGTTCCAAGGGAGTTTTTAGCCGATGCGACACTAATAAAATAGTCCCTACTATGTTTCTGAGCAGGAGGCTGGTAGTGAGGTCGGTTTTTTCCGATTCTCTCATGTCTAATGCAGGAATCAGACAAATTATGTTTAAATTGTGGAATTTGGCGCTTAGTTTAGCATTTCATGAAGACTCATGGGATGCTAAGAGACTCGCATGAAAATGGATTTTAAGGGAGAGTATTACTGGGGCTGATCACAGCCTCTTGTCCAAATTGGTGTTACGGATACAAAGTGAATATAAAATGATTCACTCAACCTAATGAAGCTAGTTTTCAAAATTTCTGTTCGGACATGATGATTTAAGCATAATATCAGTGTTCACCTAATAGGGCAGTTGCTTGCGTAAGGTTAGGGGTCAGACTTGGAAGTATAGCAAGGTCCAAGTTGTCATGTATTGATCGCCGGCGCTAGCCGAATGCTTTGTTGCAAAGATCAGTGCATGAGTTAGTAGCAATACTGACCACAGCGGCGCTGTGTGTACTTGTAGTTTAGTTATGGCGTAAATACAGCCAAGTAAACAACATCTTTGTTCCAGCGAATGAATCACCTAATTACTATCGCGTCCTATGATCGGAACCTAAAAGTAGGTAAACAAACATTACATGGTGTCAGAGTAAATAACCCATTCATTTTGAACTCTCTAAACGTACGGTAAAATGTCAAAATTAAACGCACCAACAACATTTTAACCAAAGGCATCGCCAGCGGAAAGCTGGAGAAAATGGCGGCAAGGATTTGAAAATTATGCACTCGCAGCAAAGCTGAGCCGTGACACGGTAGCTGAGCAGAGGGGAGCATTGTTGAATCTGGTAGTCGAAATTGGCATGGAATTGTATAATACAATGACTTTTACCGAAACGGGAGTAATTTGACAGTAGAAGTGATTTTACAAGCATTCACAGACTACCATGAACCTTATATAAATGTCACGTACGAACGCTACACGTTTTATTCGATTCTACAAAAAGATGGTAAGACGTTCGACGAATTTGTAACGAAGCTCAAAACTAATGCAAACGATTGTGACTTTGGGGAACTCAAAGACTCGCTAATTCGTGACAAGATAGTGAGAGGAATTCAGGATACGACGGTAAGGCAAAGATTGTTTACGGGACGCACAGTTAACTTTAGCAGACGCATTTCAAGCATGCCGAGCAGCAGAAGTTGCCAAACGCCACACAGCAACAATGGATGGAGCAATGACAGCTGAAACCAATGCTGTAGGGGCAAGAAATTAACAAAACTGGAAACAAGGAAAAAATCCTGATAAAAGTTAGAGTAAAAACAAAAAATACAAGGCAAGTCCTGAGAATTCACAAGGTGAGAAAAAAGGGGATAGAGCATGTGGGAGGTGTGCAAATACTCATCCTGTAAAGCAGTGTCCAGCATGGGGAAAAGAGTGTGGTCTGCGCAAAGGGAAAAATCATTTTGCCTCTGCGTGCAAGAGCAAGAAAGCAATAAGATCTGTTCAGGGGGAGACCGAAAATTCAGTAGGCCCAGGGACAGAGGACTGGCATCAAACAATGACCATAAATGGTCATGAACTCAGTACACTAATAGACATAGTTTCCAAACCAAATGTCATGCCTGTGAAAACAATGGAAAAATGGGAAAATAAACCCAAGCTAGACCACTCACCAGTGACACTAGTAATGTACTGTGGGAAAAAAGTCAGGGCAACTGGACAGTGTAGGCTAACTTGTCAAGTAGCAAACAGTATAAATTGCAATTTCAAGTAGCGGATGTACCAGGGCCTATACAAAATGTGGTGCTGATGTGATGCAAATAAAATGGACCTCATCAGTCGCACAAATCTGAACCTAGTGGAAATGGCACAGGACACACCTGAAAGCCTAATTAAAGAATTCGAGGATATTTTCACCGGAATGGGAAAACTACCATTTGTGTACACTAACATAGCAGGAGGCAACACCAGTAATCAGTGCGCCTAGAAAAATACCTCTAGCCCTAATGGATAAAGTTGAAAAAGAACTAAACAACATGGTCAATCTAGGAATTATTTATTGAATTATTGATCACTGACTGGGTGCATCCTGTTGTAGTGAAGGTGAAGGCGAATGGAGAGGTTCGAATCTGCATGGATCCACGGCATCTCAACAATGCAACTAAAAGAACCTACAAATGCCAACACTTGAAGAACTATTCGCCAAGCTTGGAGATGCAGACACGTTGTAAACGTGGTCTTGTAATAGACATTCATGGTGAGGACACCTCAACACCGCCGAGCCAAAAACCTGAGGGCAGAACTCTTCAACTCCAGAAGAACATCGTCTTTATGGCGATCTCATTTTAATTCACCAAAATTGTACATTTTGTAATTTATTTTTTCAGGCATAAAGCCACCAACACTAGCTTAGTTGTAGTTTAGGACGGGCTTCCACTGTGATGGTACTTAACCTCACATACATGTAAAACACACGATATTTTTTATTTTTAAAACAGGTGATGACTTACTTTAACTATGAAAAATGTCCGACGTTAAAATCACTTGTCTGCTTCTGCAAACAACAGAATCTAACCTAAATGCGTTATAGCATATTTAAAACTAAGCTGGTATATTTAATCTTTTGATTTTTTCACTAAAAGCACTTTGGTAAACTTAACTTCTTGCCATGAACCCTACCGGAGCTCAACCTTTTATGTTTTTTTTTTTATGGACCCAGTGTATAATTTTTATGTCTATTTTTTATAGCATCTCCATCCAAACTCCGACCGTAGCAAACCTCTAAAAACGTAAACAAACTAGCTTTCCTACAATTAAAGAACATGCCTCGTTAATAGTAGTTTGTTTCCGAAAGTCAAATAATAAATCCGAGCTAACACTTCGTTCCCCCCCCCCCCCTTCAATAGTTGCGATACATAATATCGTAGTTTTTTTTTATAGGCCTAAATTCACGTTGTTATGAGTTTAAAACTCACTTGCACTTCCAAGCCAGGCCTCTAACGCTCCCAAGTCGGCAATTCCCTTTGTCAATGCAGCCTCACCAATTCCCGTCCAACCAAAACACTGCATTCAATTTCCCCTCCACTCAGAGCGCTCAGCTACCCTGGCCGTCCGCGCCGTCATGCCCTCTTCCGGTAGTGACAGCTCGGCCGATTTTGGTCAGTCTCTCCTCCTCCAAGAGTCCTCCTCTACCCCACTCACCCCCTCCGTTGCTTTCCTACAGGTCCGCGCCTTCCCTCTATCTGCCGGCCAGGCAGAAGGTATATAAACCCAGACCCAGGAGAATTTCGTTAGCACAGCTCAGGATTCTCAAAGCTAGATGTCGCTACGCCGGTCGGGAGTGGAAATGCCGCAGTCCGATTGTTGCCATGCCAAGCAAAGGTAGTTGGTTCGTATGACTTAGTTTAAATTGAAATTTTATTTTTTGGACTTACATGTCAAAATTTAGTTTAATTTAAATCTAAACCTTGTAGCTTTGAAGGTAACTTACGGTGCGTTAAGCCAAACGGCATTTTTCGGACGTTAACGGCTATAACTTAAGGGTTCACGGTCCCTTCCTAAAAACCAGCTTTCATTTCACCGTTTCATTATTCTAACATAATGTAAACAAAGGCCGTCGGGTCAGTTAGATTTGCAGAAGCGCAGTACTTCATGGAGTACATCCCTTTTCTAACGTGATATTCTGATGGGTACGGTTTGATCTTTTGGGTGTTCCCTTTTGAAACATAACTGTATGTTAAGGTCTACTATTACTACACAGTCGCGACTGTTTGTAATTTAGAGGGCTCTTTTGCGAAATCCCCGTTGCCTAAAATCACTGTTTCTACTTGAAATTGTCTTGTGAACATAATTTTTGTTCAAGCCGAATTTAATGTAAATTCCCCATGTCATTTATAACCTAAACTAAGTTGTAAATTTACCGAATGTAAAGTGCGATCTTTTTAACATGTTTGTTTAAAAATAAAACCAGGAGTTTTAAACGCCCGTTGGTTTAATAGTTCGTTGATTGCTGGAAGTTAGTATTTAAGACAATTCTCTTCAAATATAACTTAGCTAGCCTTTTCCCACCTTTGTGGCAGCGTTGCCCGCTATTTAATCACTAGTTACATCTTAGATTAGGACTTCAATGCTCCATTCCCTACATCGCGACAGTAGCAGTTGTGCTGTTTTGAACCAAAAAGTACGTAAAAGCCAAGTAGAGTGATTGATAGTAAGATCCAGTTACACCATGCGACCGGCGATGTTACAAGCACCTACTCCGTCGTAGCATCCGCTGTTACAACGTTAACAGTGATCGACGGAAGATGAGCGTTTCTACAAATGCAGTTGGACGAGCCAAGCTCCAAACTATGTACAATAACAACACCGTTTGGACGCTACAAATTTTTGAGAGTACCTCACGGGGTAAGTTTCGCACCTGAAGCATTCCAGGAAGTCACGATGCACATGTGCCAGGGACTTGAAGGAATCGTGGACTTCCAAGATGACCTTTTATCGAAAGGCAAGTGGGTTCCGGAGCATAACAAGAATCTGCGAGGCATTCTAGAAAGACTCAGGGAATATGATTTCAAGTGTGAAAAAGCCAAATTACAACTCGCTAAGGAAGAAATCAAATACCTGGGACATTTAATATCAAGAGGGGGAATACAGATCCTACCAGCCAGAGTAGAGGCAATTGAAGCGCTGAAACCACCAACGACAGCAAAAGAACTGATGAGGTTTATGGGAATGGTGAAATACGTTGCAAGGTACTTACCAAATCTGTCGACGAAAGCAGTGTATCTACGATCCTTACTGAAGAAAGGCTAGTAAAACTGGTCAAAACAAGCCCAACAAGACTTTGAGAGTTTGAAGAGGGAAATAGCAGATGCACCGACACTGGCTAAGTGGCTATATACGACCCGAAGGCTCCAATAGTGCTGGCTGTTGACGCGAGTCCTTATGACTTGGGAGCCACAATAAAACAAAACGAGACCACTGGCCTATGCGTCGTCAACATTAACACCGGCACAAAACCGATATGCTCATATTGAAAAAGAACTTCTTGCAGTTGTGTAAGGAGTGGAAAAGTTTCATTTCTATACTTATGGACGAGAGGCGACAGTTTAAACCGAACACAAACCGTTAATTGCGATTGTGAACAAACCATTTGATTAGATATTACCTCGTATGCAAATACTTGTGCTAAGGCAACAATGTTATCAGCTAAGATTGCAGTACGTTCCAGGAAGAGACATGCAAGTTCCCGACACCTTGTCGAGAGATCCAATGACCACTGGCGACACGGAGAAGTACGATGAAGAATTAGGAGAACATGCGTGTAGCGTAATGCATGCCAGCAAAAGTCAGTGATGACAAGCTAGAAGAACTTAGAAAAGTGACCAGTGAGGACCCGCAAATGCAACAAGTAAAAACACAACTCGAGGTAGGATGGCCAGACCACATTAAAAAAGTACCTGAATTGGCTAGACCATTTCACAACATCAGGAGTGAACTACATGTCAGCCACGGACTAATTTGCCAAGGACAACGACTGATCATACCAACAGCAAGCCGAAAGGACATCCTAAAGCCAATTCACTCGACTCACCAAGGAATTGTTGCATGCAAGGCCAGGGCAAGAGAGTATGTAAACTGGCCAGGAATGAACTCTGATATAGGGACTTGTGCAAAACCGTGCGTCATGCCAAGAATACCAGAGGAAACAGCAGAGTGAACCGTTGCTACCCAGACCACTACCTAACAAACCATGGGGAATGGTGGCAGCAGACCTCGAAGAATTGAATGGCCAGAAAATGCTGTTAATAATAGACTATTACTCAAGGTACATGGAAGTGTAGAAAATGTCTGAATCCACGGCTACTGCGGTGATTGACAAACTTGAAGAAACCTTTGGAAGACACGGAATAGCCTGCACTCTAGTCACAGATACTGGACCGCCGTTCGGGTCGAAACAAATGAAGACTTTATGAAGAAATGGGGAGTGCAGCATCAACCGTCGAGCCCAGAATATCCCAGATCGAATGGAAAGGTGGCACGAGCTATTCAAACGACCAAGAGGTAAATAAAGAAGAGTCTAAAGGATGGAAAGAGTATTGCCGAAGTTCTATTGAACTATCGAGCAACACCGGCTAACGGACTTCCATCACCAGCAGAGATGTGTATGGGGAGGAAAATCCGAACCAAAATACCAGCGCTGACAAATCAGTTAAACCCCAAATGGTCGACGAGACAAGAGCAGCAGCGAATGCAGCCAAGCAGAAAGAATATGCTGACCAGCATACAAAACCCTTGCAGAAACTCAAAATAGGTGACTCGGTGACTGCTGAGAGACAAGACCTGGCAACCTGCAACCATCATTCGTGTGGGGCCGTACCCCAGGTATTACATGATCCAAACGAAGGCTGGCGCAGTTCTAAGACGAAACAGGAAACACCTTCGTTTGGTTCCAGCGAATGACGACACAGGAGGAACAAGGCAAGAAATGACTGCAGATGACCATTATCTGCTGCCCAGACGACCTGCCGAGAGAGGAACCCAACTCACTCCTGGTCCCACACCAGAACACCGGGCAGTTCAAATACAACCCATTGTAGGTGGTGCAGAACCAGTCATCACAAGATCTGGACGGGTGGTTCAAACCCCTGTTAAACTGAGCGACTATTTCCTGTAAAGAACTGTAGGAAATTGGGGGCTTTCCATAGTCAGGACAGTGGTGGCTAGATATGTTAATTATAATCATCTTTTTTAAGGCATGATTCCACAGGGTACCAAAGATGGCAAGTCAGTAAATTGAGTTAAATTGAATCATTATTATTTTTATAAAAAATAAAAGAAACGTGTCATGTACTGATCGCCAGGGCTAGCCGAATGCTTTGTTGTAAAGATCAGTGCATGAGTTAGTAGCAATAGTGACTGCAGCGGCACTGTGTGTACTTGTAATTTTGTTATGGCGTAAATAAAGCCATGTAAACAACATCTTTGTTACAGCGAATGAATCACCTAATTACTATCGCGTCCTATAAATCGGAACCTAAAAGTAGGTAAACGAACATTACACAAGTCAAGGTCAATAGTAATTTTGTAAAAGTTTAGCTAGTTGTGGCAAGCAACGAATCAGTAGGAGGTGCATGAAGCACCATACAAATGAAAAGGTGAATGGTGAACACAGGCACATGTTAGAAAGAGTATGAACTCTAGGAATTTAATAATCCAGTCAAATTCGAATGTAAATTGTTGAAAGCATGAAGTTTATCCGAAAATGGAAGTGTGGAATGTGGGTACATAATTAAGCTATTTATTGTTGTTCTCCAAACAACCTCATGAGAAAGTTAGTTTCCGAATTTAGTCTGCGACAGTGTTATGATGGTGGTTTAGAGATAAACACTTAATTATGCTAATTAAGTTAATTAGTTATACAGAGGTGCATACGCAGATATGATATGCTAATATTTATTCATCAGTCTAATTACGCATACCGTAAATCGTGTATTAAATGCCCAGTTGGAGCTAAAGCCCACCTCCCTAAATTGCTGTAAAGTCAAAATCATGAAACGATGGAGCTTACGCCCGCCCCCTAAATCTTTGGTTTTTCTGTCACAAAATTAACTAAAAGCATCATATTTCTCTCTCACATAAGCTACATAATTTTTTTTTAATTACAGTAGTGCTTTTAACAATAATTAGGAGTATACCAGTGACTAGGCAATAACTGTGTCTTAAACGATCCTTCGGTACCTTTAACAGTAACTTGACATTAGGAAAATAACATGGATGACATTATTTTCAGTCTGTTACATGACACGTGGCGCAAAAGGTTTATTTCTTCTCTTCAACATTATTTTCCTTGAATTCAGTCGTTTTCTAATCTCAAACTTAAAAGTTACGTTACAAAAACAGGACTGGATTATAAGCGATATTAAGCTGAGTGCATCAGAATGGATCTCTAAACACAAGGTCATCAATCATAGCTCAGCAATAAATAATGGCTTAGTCATATTGTATCCCTCAGCTCAAGTCTAAAATAAATATCAACATTATGTGTTATTATATGGGAACAAATTATATTCATAATATAAATTATTGAAATTAGATATTCTCAAAATTAATTTGTTAATTTACTGCTGAACTGCTCACCAGCAGTTATCATCACACCGGTTTATTCCGACAATTCTTGCATATTTCCGTACTCGCCCTCACGAACTCAATGGAGAAGCCCCGCTGACGTCACGAATTTCTGTGATCTGTGAATTCAACATGGCCGCAGTTTTCGATCTGATGAATCGACGCAACTCAGGAGTAACAAACTAATGAATACTACTTATGAAACGTAAGTCGGACCGCTCCGAACGTAAAAAGTGTGTTCGTGTGTATTAAGCTACCGAATTCCAATCGACAATATAACTGAATACGAGACACTAGATGCCGAACGGTCAGCGCTAGCTCAAACTGGTAACCATGGTAATGAGTAAGTACGGCTTCTATGCACGATCCCGGCGGCTGATATAGCGTGAACCGTCTCAATTGCTTTTCGTTGGTCTCAACGTCTACGCCAGCTATTTTTCGATGCTTACGGTTGTTGATTATTTACGACGACAATGCAGTTCAAGCTGTAGGCCTACCGGTTTGTCGGCAGTTGTTATACAGCAAACACAGCTTCGGTGCCAGTCCAACAGATGACCACCACCAACCGAAATTTTGAGTACGCAACTGGCCGGTGTTTTAGCCATAAAGTGCTTGGTTAGTTAAGCGACTTGTTTGATCAACGCATAGCTGTATTGCATTATGTTTTTTTATTATTTGGTTTCCTAATAAAGTTGTTAATTCGTCATCATATAACTGCTATCCTGTTTGCGTTGTTTACATAACTGCAAGCTGCGAAGCCAAACGATTATTATTGTTTAATCTCGTTAATTCAACACACGATTTTACTACAAACACAATTTCTTTTCCAAGCCCCTTTAAACGCAGTGTATGCCAGGGCTTAACATAAGTATTTTCTCCCCTTTTTAACAGAAACAATAAAGACAATTATTTCCAATGTACACCCACCCACCCCCCGTTACAGAGGGACACGGGGGTTAATAATAATAATAATAATAAATAATAAAAATGTTAGGTGCGGGAGCATACAGGTCTGAAAAGGACCCAACAGAGTCGCTAAAATTCAGCCTAAAAAAGGGGGAGGGACATGGGGCAGCATTTAAGATGCACGAAAAAAAAAGAACAGGGCACCACAAGGTCACACAGCCAGAGGTCCAAGTCAACTTTTTTTGAAAAGTAATAAATATAAAAGTAGGGACAATAAGAAATAAATGTGTGGTATATTTATATGTCAACTACAATAAATGATTAAAAATAATGCCAAACAGAGGTAAAAAAATTACAATAATAAAAAAATAAAATCGTAGGTTAAGTTTGGAAGCATGCAGTAATGTAACAAAAACCATCGTTGATAAGTGACCAAAAGGTTTCTTAGGGGAAAACGTGTAATAAAAATCAAAAGAGTGGCAAGTGATCTAAAATAAATGATATAACATCATTATACAACAATAAAAAAAAATTTAAACACAGCCAGACAAATAATCTGATAAGTCCACAGCACGTAAATTGGCCTTGAAAGAATTTAAAGAAACAGCAGTTACCAGCTCGCCAGGCAGGTTGTTCCACACTCTAACAACACGATTAGAAAAGAAATACTTTCGGCAGTCACTATTAAAAGTTCCAACTACAAGCTTCCAAGAGTGGCCACGACTGCGTTTATCGACTCGAAGTTCAAAAAACCTACAATAGTCAAAATCAACAGCACCATGGAGTAAGGAGTAAGTTAAATATAGATCAGCCTTTAGACGGCGTAGTTCAAGAGAGTCTAATTTAGTTAATATAAGCCGGGTGGCATAAGAAATATTTCCGAGACCCCGTAGCGACTTGGTGAAATGTCGCTGTACAGATTCTAAATGGTTTATATCACCCATCAAATGTGGAGACCAAACTGGGCTTGCGTACTCAAGGATGGGTCTCACATTACCTTGAAGGCCCACACCAGTGTGTCCACATCACCAGAGGTGAATACCTTTTTAATCCAAGCTGCACGTTGGTTTGCCAACCTTACTAAATGGTCACAATGGGTCCTGACTTTCAGATCTGACGAGAACCATACACCAAGATTTTTAACCATAATTTGTGTGGGGCAAAACTGAGTCAGGGGAGAGAGAATAATCCCATTTAAAGTTATGTCTACCAAGAGGGAAAACATTACATTTCTTTATAGCAATGGGCAATTGCCCCATGCAAGACCAATTCAAAAGTTCATATGTTGCTGATGATAAGCCAAAATAAAAAGCATCGTCAATGACCTGACTGTGCATCTCAAGGTCGTCTGCAAATTTACTTAAAGATGTATTAACAGAGTTGATTTTTAAATCATTTAAAAAGAGGATAAAAAGGAGTGGTCCCAATACACTACCCTGTATTGACATCGGATTTGATACCACCAACAAGAACACATTGTGTTCTATCAGATAAAAAGTCAGTCAGCCAGGCAAGTAAACTACCACGAAAACCAAAAAAATCCAATTTTGCCAACAGTTTACTATGAACTACCGACTCGAAAGCCTTTGCGAAGTCTACAAAACTAACATCCACAGGTACACCATTGTCAACAGAGTATGTCCAATCGTCCAAAACGGACAGCAATTGTAAACACGTAGACCTTCCAGGTACAAAGCCAAACTGGTCTTTTAAGAGAATATCATTTTCCAGAATAAAAGAAAGCATTTGTGTACGGACTATGCGTTCCATAACCTTACATGGCACGCAAGTCAATGCAATAGGTCGATAGTTCAGTGGGTCAGATGCATCTCCTTTCTTGAAAATCGGGGTTATGTTAGCCGATTTCCAAGTTAATGGTAATCTACCAGTCTTCATGGATAACTCAAAATTCATGGAAAGTGGCTTGCAAATTTCATATTTAATCTCCCGATAAAAAAAAGCGGAGAAACCATCTGGTCCAACACTTCGACTCGGTTTCAAGGATGACAGTGCCTGCAAGACAGTTTCAGATGGGAAGGTAGGACAGTAGCACTCAGAAGTTGTGGTGACACCATCGATTTGCGGAATCAACAGGTTGTCGGTCACAAAATTTCCAACAAAAGTATTATTTAAAATGTTGGCCTTGGCAAAATTTTCCACGATAAACTTGCCATCCTGGCGCAAAGGGGGAATGGTTCTAGAACATCCAGTTTTACTCTTTACAAATCTAAAAAGTGCAGCCATGGTGCCCTCATTTATTACATCACGTTCAATATCCCGCTCAAATTTACGTGCCAGGTTTGCATAGGCCAACTGGCATTCCTTGTATTTGGCCCTATTTGTTTCCGTACGATTCTTCTTAAAAAGTTTCCACAACTTCTTCTTTTTTCCTAATAACCTGTTAAGACGTTTTGGAACCGGTTTAGCACAAAAACCAACATTTGTTTTTGGAAGGACCCATTTGCAGGTAAGTTGGACACAGTCGTTTAAGGTAAATATGAAATGGTTCCACATTGTATCAGCATCCAATGCTTTTCCGATAGCAGCTGTCCAGTCAACATTGTGCAGTATGGAACGTAGTTTATCATAATCCAATAGTTTGCATGATTTTTGCAGAGAGGGCACTGGAGAAGCTTTACAGGCCTGAACATTAAAGGTGACCATGTTATGGTCACTAGTGCTAAAATGATCTAAGACGCTAGTACCAAATACAAGCCTATCAGAGTCCACCAAAACAAGGTCAAGAATATTATTCAAACGCGTTGGCTCGTTTACTAGTTGTAATAATCCTAATTCAGAGATGCAATCAAAAAATGGCTGTTGTCGCACATCGGTAGCCTGATTTAGAACCCAGTTAATAGACGACATATTAAAGTCTCCTGTAATGATGTTAGAATACGAGTCTTTGATGGAAGCCCTTATAAAATCGCACATCATGAGTATACTATTCTCGTCAAAACCATTTGGAATATACCCAAGCAAAATTCTTAACTTAATGGAACAAAAATCAAGGCAGAGTGCCTCCGAGTCGATAGACACTTTCTTAAAACAAAAGGAAGGTCCGACTTAACCAAAGCCAGCACACCCCCGCCTCGTGAGCCCCGGTCCCTTCTGGCGAGCTGGTAGTGCAATCCACCGATTACCATGCTGTCTAAAACTGAGGCTGACAGCCATGACTTGGTAGCTAAAAGAACATCAAACTTATATGTAGACAATAAAAACCATAATTCCTGCAGCTTGTAATTTAGGCTCCTGGCATTAAAAACAACACATTTCAAACAAGACTGGAACAAAACATTTGATTTTTGTAAAAATTGGGGTTGGTGTTTGACATTTCCATTTAAAGAATTCCCCATTAGCACGCCCAGTTTCCCATATGGTTGGGATGGGTAAGAGCGTAGTTGAGCTCATCTTTCACTTTACATTTGCCAACATGCGTCAGATGGACACCATCACGCGCCAAGCAACCATCATTCTGCAATAAAAAATCCCAGATTAATACAAACTGAAGGTTTTTTCTCTCCATGCACAGGCTTCCGAGCTCACTGTTTGAACAAATAATAGGACCACAAAGTGATAATTTTCTTCGGGGAAATACACCGAGGATAATAATGTGTGCGCCTGGTCTCAGCTGGTGTATCACATCAACAGCGTTTCTCATGCAGTCCTTGACGAACAAAGGGGCTTCATGTGGCATATTATTACTGCCTGAACAGAGAACAACAG
This sequence comes from Lithobius niger, assembly GCA_023313725.1. Taxonomy (NCBI): domain Eukaryota; kingdom Metazoa; phylum Arthropoda; class Chilopoda; order Lithobiomorpha; family Lithobiidae; genus Lithobius; species Lithobius niger. The sequence goes on from JAHWFP010076865.1 coordinate 418,692, forward strand.
TTGGAGATAATGTGGCATTTTTAAGAGCCTCGGGGATTTTTGTTT
>JAHWFP010076868.1:0-12970 GCA_023313725.1 Lithobius niger
TCAAAGGTCTATTTACTTACCGTTAGTCTTTCCCTTGCTAAAAAAAACCGTTTTAAAACGTGGCGTCTAGGAGATTTTCTATTGAATATTGTTAACTATATTTAAGAACGATCTGTAACTATATGATTCATTGCGCGCGTACAATTATAATCACGACATTTCTTCTCTGTGTGTACATCTACTAATTTTCTACTAATTACCATGAGATCTAAAATCTAATAGACTAATGCGGTAAAAATTATAATTAATTATTCCAATAGATCGCCGAAGCAAAATTATAAGACACTAGCTTAGAAAATTACCAATTGTGATTTTAAAATACGAGAATCATTCCGGTTTGTGACGACACAATCGTTGACTTGATTCTGTCTCGTGTACTATTCCCAAAGCCAACCGAGACAGCAGCTATGCGAGGAACGCAGCTACCACCCCAGCCGACCTTGGTGCTGTAATTGCTCGGATGACGATCTGTGCGTAGCTGTAATTTGGCACGCGGAATGTTATAAGGCAGGCCGGGTGTCCCTTTAACAAGTGGCTGTAAAAATATTGTAGAGTAAATCTATCCATCTGGAATTCTCGTAAAACATTTCCACGTTACCCCTGCGCTGTTGGGCCAGGGCCCTCACGTGACGTGACGTCCGAAAGGCGCGTTCCGGCTTGTGGTGGCTATCCCGCAATCCAACCTTTCATTATTAAACACCATTAACGACCAACGGACGATGAACGTAGTCTCACCCAAAGCGGTCAGCCATGGAGGTGTGCGCCTCCACCCCCCTCCACTCCGGACACCCAACGTGTACGTCGTTTGTCACGGCGTCGAGCAGGCGTGTGAAATCGGAGAATGTCCATACCTTACACAACCGGGAAGGGAAGGGTGGATGGGGAGTTAGGGTCTTACAGTCTTAAAGGGATTAGTATCCGAATGAGAATTTAGCACCATTCGTACAAACTGAGTCTTCTCAGGAAAGGATTTTATTTGAGGACGCAAAACGAAATCCACAACTATTTGCGTAGCCTTTTGAAACTTAAAGGCGCTGGTTCACCATTCCGATAGTGTTGCCCATGTTCTAAACACAGCATCCACGTTCCCAATTCTCCGTCCCCCAATAGGCTGATGCGGGTCACGTGATCTCGTTTTAATCGTGAAAATTTGCGGTGAAGTGTTGTTCCTTTTTTTTTTTAATTTACCGCTATTTTCTTTATATTGCTCGAATATTCTACGGCGCTGCAACTAGGAGTTGAAAAGGTGAAAAGGCGCCTTTAAGATCGAAACTTAAAACGCAGATCAGCCTTAATCGAAACTTAAGGGCGGTTTAAGGGCTATTCGAACATGGAAAAAGGATAGCCAAAATCCAAAATGAGGTTACAAATTGTATAACAATTGAATAAAAATGTTCAAACCTAAATGGCCTAACCCCAATGTGTTAAGTTAAAACGTAGTGAGAGACGTAATAACCTTGTACTTTAACATGTTGGGGGGGGGGGGGCGAGGGGGATGGGTAAAAGCGATCCCCGAAATTTATCTTGTGTTGCCTCTGCTTTTCGGGCGTAAACAAAATTACAGATAGGGAAACTTCAACCGTTCATTACACACGGGCTCGTCTTCGCACGCGTGCGCATGAATTCACAGCATCTTAACCCATAACGGTAACGCTCGCAGCTAAATCGTTACCAACTCGCTTATCAAGGATTGTAGATTAGATAGAATTAATATTTCGACTATTTCGCCCTACACCGAGAGATTACAGCAGTAGTACGGTAGCCCTTTACTAAATGGCGCTAATCTAGGTCTATATTTCTGTGATTAGGCCTATATTTCAGTCATTAGGCATACAATTGCGTGATTAGGCCTATATTTGAGTGGTTAGGCTTATATTTGCGTGACTGGGCCTATTATAGTTGTGTGATTAGGCCTATGTTTTGGTCTACGTGATTAGCCTATATTTTAGTGATATAGGCCTACATTTGTGTGATTGGGCCTGTACATAGTTATGTGATTAGGCCTATATTTCGATCATTAGACCTACATTGTGTTAATATGCATATACTTGTGCGAATTAAGCCCATATTTCGATCATTCAGCTTGTAATTTGCGTTAGCGAATTTGCATTAGCAGTCTTCAAGCACCCAGGAAGGCCAAATTAGGCCCATGTGAAATAAGTTTTCCCTAGGGCTTGGAGTAAAAAGAAAAGGTAAGAAATGGCAGAAATCGGAAGTTGAACTTCTGATGCCCTCTAGGTGTGATTGGCTGAACTGGAACTGTCTCTTCCAAGAACGTGGAAGGCACTTCCAATTGGTTCTTCCAAGAACGTTTAACCCTCTTCCTGTAGTCCATAATTCGCCCTAAGCCTATCCAATGCTTGGTTTTATACAGAAAACAGATCGCTCCGCATTCTTTTCGTGTTGTCACGGTAACAACACCCATGCCTTGTAGTTTCCTTCTTTTACAAACTTAAAATTCCAATTCTTTTACGCTCGCAGAAGCTTTTACTTAATCCCAAATGTGATCCCTTATATGAAGGCTAACGAACTGTCGTAAAATATCAACCAAATCCGCAGGCCTTCACCCCGGGAGGCATCCGACATTAAAGGATTAGCAACTCCAAATTAAACTACTTCGCCCCTCTAAAGTTTAAATTATAGAGATCAGTGAAACCCATAAGGGAAAACATTCAACTTAAGGGTTTAAATACTGCCGAAGGGTTTCTGGATTTTATAATCACGGTTGAGGGTAGATCAGTGGCCATTATCGATTTTTGTTCCGTTCATCTAAGCCTCGCATAGCAGAAAGCTGGGTCATATATGGCAAGATCTTACGAAAATGCTTGTGGAAAAAAAATAATAAAGTCGTGATGATTCAAATGGGTTGAGTTTATTCATCAGTGATCATCAACCAGTAATAGCATGACATGCGCGCATGTAAATGTCGTTTCATGTAACCCTTGACCTAAAAGGTGGGATTAGCTTCACATTTGTCCGTTGGCGGGGGTGACATCACTACTTTTGAAGGGGAACATTTTCCCGTTAGCGACTTAACAACTTGGTGGCAGCCATTCTTGTTCTGATATCACTACTATGATTGGCTGAAACTTGGCGGGTTTTTTCACCCTAGTTTCTGATATCATTTCTTTTGCAGTTTTTTTTTTTGTGTGGTGGAATCTTATTTTTGGCAGTGATAAGTTAGCAGCTCAGTCGGTTTTATTTTCGTTGCTGGGGCAGGACTACGTTCTTTACATTCTCGCTGAATACTAACTTTTGCTTACTTACTATGCTTCTCCTGTTATGATATTAAGGAAAATTGAAAATAAGCAACACCGAAAATCATACACTAGAAATAACGTAGTTAAGTAAGCCACCTTTATGCACTTACGTTTCGTCGGAATGGCATGACCCGGATTCGAACCGGCTACCCAGTTCGCCCCCCAGATCACCTGCATAGCGCCTTAATCGCTATGGCCGCGTCCTCCACTGGCGATTTATGTCTATTTATTTCTCCTGTTATGAAGCATCGAACTGACTGTAACGAGAGTACCGTAACCAAGACAACGATTTCAGGCATGTGAAGAAACCGAATGACTATTGGATTTGAGGGGTGAAGTAAATATATTTTGCATTTTGCTGTTGATTTGTGACAAGATGAAAACGATTACCACAGCAGAAAAGGATACATTTTAACGATTCAACGAACGTAAATTATGGGCAAATTTAGAAAATATGAACAAATGACGGCATCTTGAAGTTTTTTTTTTAACTTTGCGTTTCTTTCCTTAAAGGGGGATTGCCACCAAATGCCGCTATTTAGTTTTGTCTCAACAAGCGGAGAACCACAAAAGTAAATTTCTTTTTATAACACAAACAAGCCACGACGCCTCCTTAATTATTGAGTGTAAAGTTGGTGCGCCCACGAAGCAGGAAGCAGGGCGTAAAGTTAAGCCTAACGACATCACGGGCGATTTTTTTCCAGCCATCGACCGTTTTGAAATGCAGGCTTTGAACCGTAAGATAGGCGCCATCTAGTGACAGTAATGTCGTTGACCGTGACCAGTTGCTCCCTGGTGCACGTGGACGCAACAACTTTACACTCAATATTTAAGGAGGCACGTGGCTTGTTTGTTGTGTAAAACGAAATTTCTTTGCACATTGCTTCACTTGTTAGAATCAAGTGCTATACTTAGAACTAAATAATAGGCGGCGTCAATTGTTAACAAGGGGGTGACAGATTTAGGAGATTTTAGCACTACAAGAATCTCCATGATTAGCACAGACTTAACACGTTCACTAGAATGCAGCTAGGGGGGGGGGGGGGCAGAGGATTCAGTTGTAAATTTCTTATCACTCAATGCCTTAGGGAAACTAAACTTTCCATATTTGACCCACCGCACTAGCACAAATAAAACAAAATAAATAGGCCTAAATACATGCAAATATAGGCCTAACCATACGAGGTAGAATCCTTCTACTACTACCACCATAGCCCCCTGCAAGTGGACTATAAACTAATAAGCCTGATATTACGCTTAAAAATTTCCGTAAAATTACTAAAAGAATTGATCATTGATCAAGGAGTACGATGAACTGGTAATTTCGTTCCAGTTCTTTTAACGGCAAAATAATAATAATAATAAATTCATTCATACAGCAAAGAAACTGTATCGGACGGAGAAGGGAGCTCATCCTTCACTTATTATACCCAGTCCGAAATTAAATGAGCAGCTAACATGAATAAAAAGAAACAGTAAAAACATGGAAAAAGGAATAAAAATGCAGGTTAAATCATCCTAAGTCAAATGTACAATCTTAAAAACACTTATTAATAAAAATTTTAAAAATAAAAATTTGCTGCAGATGCAATCGGCATGGCAAGGACCTGAGATTAGCTTAAACTAAAAATTATGAATTAAAACTAAAAATTTGGAGTTTTAAAATCGTTGGATGCATTAGACAGCCTAATGAAGAGAAACGCAGACATGTGTATCACATGTCATGGCATAGGGCATGTGACACCATACTGCATAAAACCTATACTCCTCGTTTACACCAGTTTGAGATATGCTTATGGTTAAACGAACTGGAAACAAATTTACCAGTTTTTTGTTATGGTAATTTTTTCCTGAAATTTTTAACAGTGTACCTCGATCTACCCCCTATCCAACAATTGTTATTTATAAATAGACTAGAGGAAGCCCGCATTCTGCACGGCTGGTGTTGAATGCACCATTAGCAACTCTGGTTCAGTTTGGTCGCTCGTGTGTATGTCCATGTTTCGCCGAATTAAGTTTCTTCAATCAAATTTTTGCACCCACTGGCTAACAAACTCTGATTTTCGTTTGCTTCACTCACTCAAGCAGCGCATCCTGTGACTCGTATTGTAGGATGCACCGTTTTAAAAATTGGCGTGCTCAAACATCGTTGCATGAAACAATTTTTCGCTGGCTAATAATGTTACTTCCTTGATGATGCTCGCGATATCAGTCTCATAACGCTGATTTTCGCTTGTTTCGCTCACTCAATCAGCGCATCCTGTGACTCAAATCTCCACCCCCCCCCGCCAATGCTAATCACATCCCCTTTCACCCCTTCTACACAGCCCTCCTCTTTCTAATGATCAATTTTTTAATCATTAGAATTGATCATTACAACATGTTCATGTTCATGCTTACGGAGATAAATAAATATGGTTTTGTAAAACAAAGTTCAAACCTTTAGCCATTGTCTTTGTTAATTTTTTTTTATCTGGGAGAGGCCAAAAGTAAACCGTTGACATTACCTATTTAGTGCACCGTAAGTTGAAAGTGTGTAAGCTTCTAAAAGGTTCTTAAAAATATTACTCTTGATTTCTATGATCTTATTATGTAGCTTTAATTTTTTATGTATTACCAAATCGACATAATTGGCAACTTTCTTGTTATTAAATAACCATAAAAACTATCAAGTAAGTGTCGGTTAGCGAGGTCTGGTTGTGGCGACTGGCTGAACCAACTTCAACACGTCACTCAACTACATCTGCAACACCAGGGACACAATTGAGACATCCGTACGTCACACGCACACACACAGACAGACAAACAACACCCATCAACCATCTTAGACAGTGTCTGCGGCTACATCTAATCCCTGGTCGTCCCTATCGTAAATAAGCCAGGGGAATCTGTCAGTCGAAAGTACAGGGGTTGTTTCCAGAAAGCGAGAGAGAGACGCTGGGTTTGTTCTTGCCCTCCCACCCCCTTCCCCCGTCGTGTTATCCTCACCTCCCCCCCCCCTCCTCCAACCATCATTGCTCAAGAATCGATCAAACACCAGAAGCCGTTAATTCTTCACCTCACAGAACTCAAGTCCCACGTCTCGCCAAATTAATCTGCCGTGCACAAGCGAAGAGGATTGGCCACGCCAAAAGCAATGGCGGATGCGTTTTGCTGACAGCCAATTTAAGCCAGAAGCAGCTCCTGTATTGCTAGAAGAAAAGCTGTACCTGGTAGGGAAGAAGTGGGGGAGGAAGGCGGGGTGGGGGGGGGGGGGGGGGAAGGTGGTAAAAAAGACAAAAGAACGAGCGCCCGCTATTCGGGCCACTAGCGTTCATTAGTTGTTGGCAGGGGCCCATTGGAATGTTTCCCACCAACACGCACACAAAGGTGTTGCTGTAACCGCTCGCTAGTAATGGAATCCGCCACTAACGTCGCTTGTGATTAGTCCTGGAAGAACACACAAACGTCCCTGAACTTTACAGATCTATCTCAGCATTTCTAATGCTTATATACATTGATCAGTGGTGGATTCGAAATCAGCATCCACTTTAAGCAGCACTATACGGAGTAAGAGGGGAATGCTTCATATTTCAAGAGTTATCTGAATAACAGAAAAGCTTGCCCCAAAATTGAATTAGATTAGTGCCACTGTGATGTTCGCTTTGGGGTTCCACAAGGCTCTACACTGGGTCCTCTTCTTTTTAGAATTTACATAAAAACGATGCCACAAATTGTTTAAAAACCCTGTGAAGTAATGCTCTCTGCTGACGACTTTGTTTTGCTGTTCGCACAGCCAGATAAAAAAAAGCTACGGAATTCGATCTAAATACGAGTTAAACAATATTAACAATTGGTTTTTGACTAAGGATTTACTCAAAAGTGAAGATAAGACCTGTTAAAAAACGTAACTATAACACGAAAGTTTGGAAGTGTACTGATTTATTCATCCACATACAGAAAACTACGAAATTATTCAAACTGTACTCTTACGTGCACCACGGTGAAGCAAGTTTTAAACGTGAATAACTACTTTTAGCTCCTAAACTCACAAATATTTGTCTATTCTACTATTAAATAAAACCCTTGTTGAATAACAAGAACAATCGCATATAGGTTGTGATCCATTGGTTACCAGTCATCTTGGTTGCGGTTTGGAAATGTAAGGTTTTGCGCCGTCGTTAACCCTTATCAGTTGGATGCAGAAGATGCAATAAATTCTACAGCTTCTCTTTAAAAAAAAACGTAAAAATTATAATAAATCTACTTGCAGGTTGAAAGGTAATTAGAAGATAACGTGAGACGAACGCAGATCATATAGTAAACAAGCACGTAGACTAATTTGCTCGGCATATTGCACGAAAAGTATACCTGTAGGACTGAGGCAATGCAAACCCTCTCTAAAAACTAATGACGGAGACAAAAAGAAAATAAGAACAATAAAGTACAACATAGAGTACACCATTTGGTGAATCGCTGATGTTGTAACAAACAAAACACCGATAACGAGATTACTGCATTTCGTTAAATTTGCTCAAATTTCCTTGTTGCAACATCATCCTAAACCACCAGCCACGGCTGTTTGCCGCGATGTTTTCATGAGTTATTCACTGACGAACAAGAACAGCGGATCTTTGGCCATCCGAGTGGACTAGCCAAGTCACGTGATGCGCGCGTCACGGCGCATAGTTTAAACATGGCGGAAGTGATTACAGAAAATGTAGTAAATGGGAGATTTATCGACTGTGCAAAAAAATTGAAGCTGCAGTCCCGTCTGGCAATTTCCACAATCATTTTCCAAGGGTGCCAGTACGACCATCGTTTCTGAAGGAAAACTAAGAGGGACAACATCTACAAGCCCTTTAATGCATAGTGACTCGACTTTATCAATATCTCCATGCAAGTAAGGAGACCCAGTGAGGTAGTGAAGTCGTGAAGTGATCTGGCAATGTTTATAACCAGTTTCCAAGTATGTCCACTAACTAGTACTACCATCGCTTTTAAATTAAAACTAAAATGGGTTAACACATTCTACAATCCCTTTAATGTATAGAGAAAGCCACATATGTACAGACTACAGAGATTCGCTTTCAGTCTTTGCAATTCCAGCCTGGAACACTTGGGTCTTTCTCTATAAGATATCTTCCCATATAACCCTTGCAGGGAAAATGTGAAGCGCCTCTGAACTGATTCGACTTGATCAATGTCTCCCTGCAGGTAAGGAGACGTAGTGGGCTAGCGTAGTCGAGAAGTGGTCTAAGAAAAACGTTAAAAGCCAAGGTTAATGTTACAATGTCCCAACTTCAAGCAATGCTTGATCACGATGGAACTGCTGGAACGTGCACTGGACAATTCGTCAGCAAAGAATCATCCTATCATTTGTGAGGATAAGAGGGATGGTCGAGAATTTACTTGATTATGTTCCGTTACAGCAAATAAACTAAAATTTTCAATTTCAAAGCTTTCTTAATTGCTACAAAACGATAAAACGCACAAATTTGATTGCATTGCCGCCGATTACCATGCTGTTTTCAACCGATTTCTTTTGCAAATCATGCCCTGTAAAGATCGCCTTGTTCCATTCCAAACCTAATTGGAGCAATTATTCAATTTTCTGTTATTAAGGCATCATATCATTACCGTAAAACGGGCTACAAGCACGGTCGAAGCTACCTCGGCTGGCTTGTTTGACAAATTCTTTTGCTTCGAAGTCAGTATTTGTTATAATGTTTGCAAATTTGAAGTTGTGGAGGAAGAAGTAAATCATCATTATGAACAACTTGTTGAGTCGAACCATTACACCCCCTTCCCTGACTGGAATCAAATATTAATTTCTGATAGGAACAGCCGCGGAACGTATACCTGGGGCATCGGGGGAACTTACTGAGTTGGCTAAACAGTTATACTAAGCTCGGCTAGAGCCTGTAGATAGGGTCCGCCCTCGTAGCACAGTAGACCGGCAGAGCAACCAGAAAAATAGGCGGTAGGTCCTGGGTTCGTGCCCCAATCGGAGCAGTTGCTTGTTATTTCTTTCTCAAAGTAGTGTATCATCCATTCCAAAAAGGCCAGTCTTTAAAGCTGATTATTTGTAAACGAAGCAAGCAGTCTGCATTAAAGACTGGCCTTGTGAGGAAACACAATACACTAGTCTGAGAAAGAAAGAAAAGACTACTGCCCCGACTGGGACTCGAACCCAGAAATTCTCGTTTACCAGCCGGGTGCAACGGGATGTCCTGGGTTCGAGTCCCAGTCGGGGCAGTAGTCTTTTCTTTCTTTCTTTCTCAGACTAGTGTATTGTGTATCCTCACAAGGCCAGTCTTTAATGCAGACTGCTTGCTTCGTTTACCCTTTACCTTGTGATTTCTTTTTTATTTACTACCTGATTATTTGATTCGTAAAACCGTGAGCAAGCTCTCATCTTACAAACAATTTATTGTGGGCACGGTTTATCTTGAGTCCTGCAGATATTTTATGAGCGGCTACGTTTTCCTGGAGGGGGCGGCATTAATCGACGGCCGCCATTGTTTTTGTAACCATCTTGGATACCAACAAGGCACTATGCTACCAAAAACATACAAGTGCTTATCTGTGTCGTTCTGGGGCGAACTCAAGATAGGCCGCGCACACTATAAGCTCCTATCGATCAAAGCGTGTAATTTTAATTTTCGAGTATATATCGAAGGGTTTTACGAACCAAAAAAATGTGTAAGGTTTTAAGGGGAAAAAAAACCTGCCTTAGAGCGATAAGTTCCCCGTGGAGGCCCTTTAAGTTCAACAACGCGAGCTAAGCTGCACGAACCTAAAAAAAAAACCTGCATCAAGCGAAGACGTTTACCGTTACACCCATCGAACTACAGTAAACTTTTTAGCTATTTTCCCCGTATCCTAGGCATTCTACGGCCACTAGCCCTTACTCTGTCAATCTGAAATTGGTGAACTGTAAAAAATTTCTTGTTAAACTTTGCCCGATAAATCCAAAGCAGAGGTCGACCACAAAACACGTGCAACGAACATTTACGAACGGTCCGACGGAAAACGAATCGGATTAAGGTTAAGGAATTTCGGTGCAGGGGGGGGGGAAGGGGAGGGGGAGATGGAGTGAAAAGCTGTTGTTCAGAGGTTATTAAGATCTAATCCCAACAGCTACGATCAATCTTTGAAACCGTCTGGCCTGGTCACACACGCCCAGACGACGTCCGGAAATTCAGTATCGACCAAACGCTAAAGGTCAATTTCACTGATGGACACGAGTACAGTGTACATAAAATCTTGGTATGTTGTTTTTTTTTAGACTCTTAAACGCAAAAAGATCGATTCAGGTCAGACGAGTAGATATTTTTTAAAGTTCTAAAAGCCGAAAATTGCTCCCTGACTCAGCAGTCACTCACAAGAGTGACGAAAACGCAAAATGACTTTAAGTCGTTTTAGGTTCTACAGCTTTTAAGACGTGGTCACATTACAGAGAAAAACAGGAAATCAACACATTTCGTCATGAAACACCCAAGTGTAAAAATACCCGAGCTGTACGACTTTATCAATAACCCCCAGCAGGTATGGTGACGTAGTGGGCTAGCATAGTCAAGAAGTGTGCTTAGAAATAACTTTAAAAGCAAGGTTAACGTTACAGTATCACAGCTTTAAACCAATGGTTGATCATGTCGGAATGGTTGATCACGTTGGTTCAGCGAAGCTACACAAACATTAAAAAAAATATCAAGCTTACATCTTAAGAGTGGGGAGGGAATTGACGGTTAATGGCACGTCGACAGCCAGGTCATTAACGCCAACCTCAGTCACAGTCAGTGGCCCGGGATGCCACTGCGCCGCACATTACTGAGATGTTTACCAAAGCACCAAATCTAGATCTTACCGTAAATCTGGACCTCCTACAAAAATTGAAAAACTTCGGACAGGCGAACGGAATCATCGCCCAATGGCATGCTATGTCACATGGAAGGTCGAAACTGCGATGAACACCATCAAGGTGGTGACATCAACAAGAAAGTGACGGACAGTGAGTAGCCGGTGACACCGGTGACATTCAGGAGGGATCCCTTCAAAAGGAAGTAATGAGCTAGGTTGGTATGACCAATACGCAAACGGGCTAACATCACCTCTACCCGGCGACTGTGGCGACAAGTCGAGTGCCATTCGTAGACAGTGCTTTTAATATTGCCGTCTTGTTTATCCCACAGGGCTTGCCAAGCAGCGAGCAATCTCAGACGTAAAGCTGGAAAGACGTCCGAGGGAACAAGGCATAGTTCTCTATCGAGGGGACCAGAGAAGGTCCCTTTCGCTGCAGATTTAGCATGCTCATTCCAGCTATTCCTGGATCCAGCAAATAATCTCAATTTCCCTATGGTCAGTTTATGAAAAGTTAGGCTATATCTCATTAGTTAAAAACTGCTCAGCACCTGTTTTCTGCGTTGTTTCTTTTTCTACTTCTTTGGCGCTTCGAATCGAACAGCACAGGTTTCAGGCAGACTGGTAAAATACACGAAAACAAATCAGTAAAACGTTTACAGCGAAATTTCGAGGTTCGATCGGCCGTTTAGAATTACTCACAGAATCACAATGAGCAAAAACAGGAAAGGTTGTTTTTCACGTCAATTTTTTTTGGGGGTTTGTTTTTAATGTTTTGTTTGAACCTGTCATGCAGCGAATAAGGGAACAAAACATATTCTTGCAACATATTAAAAAAAAAAAACATAAAAATGGCTTGACAAATATTTTTCTTACAAATTTGGAGCTTGTCCTTTCCCATTCAAAATCGCCAACAATTGGTTTTACATTCATTTAATCCTGTCTCCTGGCTTCAGTAAGAGTGTAGGCACCGTCATTCCCTCTGGTGGCATGTAAGGAATGCTTGTGCTTGGCAAAAGTGTATCCCGGCCGTTTCGGAGGGGGGGGGGGGTCTACACATACCCCTGGATGGAATCTTCCCTTTACGGAAGTTACAACACCTCCGCACAGAAAGATATACATACAACCTGCCACTCACACGCGTACTCTTCCCCTCAGGCGATCATAAAAAAAAAAGAGCCGTTGCTAATACCTGGCACCGAACCCATGATCAATCTTGAACGCGTCTCTACTTTTGGTCCCCGCGCGCAGCTGGCTCCCACGTGTGACTCTATCGATCAGTTTGCCATTATAGGGGATCGGTTGACCCCCCACACCACCTCTGGACCTTTCGCTCAGCCCACGCCGATTTGGGAACGTCTATCCATCACTTTCCAATCGAACTCCGCCGACAAACAGTCAGACAAGGCTGGATAAGCGAACACACACACCGGAAGCCACTTGGTGTCTTTCCTTCCGCGCATCCGGATGGAATCCGACATTTTCAGGCGCATTCGAGCGTAGAATTGCGATAAGGTTGGTATAACGGTGTTCGGGTGTTTGAACTAGTTTGTTTGCGGGGGGGGGGGGGGGGGGCTCGACAGACTCCGGGAAAATGTTACCACCGCTATTCGTAGAGCTAGACTACCAAGTTTGAAAGTTTTGTTCGAAAATTCTAAAGGTATAACAAACGAAACACAGTGGATCTGCTTCGTGAACTGCTGAAGACGACGTGTGAGCAGCAATTACAATGAAACGAAAAAAATTTCACGTGTCACTGAGTCCAGAACCTCCTCTTTGGATGGTTGCGTCTTGTTTCGCCAAATCCCGTTTTGCCAATTCCCGTTTCGCCAAAAAGAATGCAGATTAAAAGCTAAGTTAAGAAGTTA
>JAHWFP010076874.1:0-24756 GCA_023313725.1 Lithobius niger
CGTTAAATAATTTAATAATTTAATAAATATCTATATTCAATAAATATATTTAATAATTTACCATATGACTTGAAAAATATAAATGACTATAATGAACTGAAAACCAGAATGAAGAGCCACATTCAAAATTCTGAGTAAAAAAAAAATTACTTAAAAAAAAAATGATTAGTACTCAGAAAAAAAGTTTTTGAAGCAGAGGGCGAAGTAAAATTAGTTACTGTTGTTGAATGTAAATGTAAACAAATGTCAATGTAATACAGTTGACACAAATAAGCCTCCGGCTTCGTGTCACCTTACGAAATAAATATATATTTATTATTAAGAAAAAAAAGTAAAGTATTGAGAAATAAAGCATTAAGAATCACACAAAAATGAAGAAAGATATGAAAATTACAATTATACAAAATGAACTTGATCATCTCAGTAATAAAAATCTAGAAATTGTGGGATTTGAACAGAATATATCCTGATACAAATCGAGAAAAGAGCTAAGAAGCCAATAAATGGAGAAATTAGACAATAGTCAAATTGAAAAATTTCACATAGTATAGCGTCGATAGATCCAGAAAACTTGAACTCCATTATTGTGCAATGAAGACACAAGTGGTTGAAGAGCAAGAAAACATTTAAAATAAAAATAACCAACTTGTGACCAGCCTAATGAGTCTTCAATAAACACCTAACGCCAAATTTTAAAGCTAATATCGTAACGATATTAATATTAATAAACGTTTGATGCAAATGCAACCGGAATGGGAGGGACCGGGTGGTCACATAACTGCCATCCGATGTTAAAAGTAAAAATTTTAAATTACACAAGTTTAAGAGTATAAGAGTTTAAGAGTTTAAGAGTTTAACACAAAGATGATGGCTCAGCTGCGAAGGAAGGGTAGATGGTATTGGGTTAGGGTCACGAATGCCTTACCACCAAGGTTAGACACAATGGCCCCCGGTGGCATCGCCAAACGTGAGGGACAAGTGGGGTTGGGGAGGAGGGAAGCCGAGTATCATTGTCAATTATTTCGTAAATATAATACAATATAAAAAATTAAATTAAAAAAGTAAAAATGCATCACATATTAAAGCTTGGCCAAAACTAATTGTCAATTTTAATAAAGATAATAAAAATGATAGAATAATAATAATTAATAATAATAATTGACATGAGAAAGGTGAAAACGATAGTACGGTTCGAACCAGTAGTGAAGAGGAACGTAAGGGTATCACGTGAATTTTCAAAAAAAGAAAAAAAAAAGTTAAACATAATGTGTGTAAAATGGAAGTAAATGAGTTAAAAATAAATTTTGTGTACATAATAGTCACAATTTTGTTTCCGCCGAGACAATAAAAAAAATATATAACGTAAAATACAACTATTTATCAAAAAAGTTGATGGCAAAAAAGAAATGGATTAAACTAAATAATACAGAATACATAAATGAAAAGTTAACAGAAATATTAATTTATCCAAAAACGCTAATCGGAAAACACATACTATTTTAGGCCATGTACGAGTGCAAGATTTTGGTAAGAATTAGGGAAATAAAAAAAACTGTGTCAGCGGATGGGCTTTGCCTAAAACATTTTAAAAATACTGTCAAAGCTCTACCAAAACTGCTTATGATTTAGCCGAATGATTCGAACAAAGTAGAGTCAATTTGTTACAGGTTTGGCCTACGAACCAAAAGACCCGAGCTCGAATTGCGTTTACGATCTATGAATACGTGAGAGTTAAAAAAGGATCCAACTGGGTATTCTTCTAGAGTAGAAGGGACGAATGCACCGTGAGTTGTTGGTTCATAAGGCTCTCTTTTCTTGGGCAATTGCCCTGAAATTTGTTCAAAGTACGTTTTGCTGAAGAGAGTTGCTAATGAAAACCCGATAGCTTACTTGCCCAATTTCTTAACAAACCCAATTCATTTGCTTATCTAAATACTCGTTACCTAAAGGTGTCGTCCAAAAAAAGAATTTTATCAGTTCAAAATGGAATATTGAACCCTCATTGCACACGAGGAAAGCCCTAACTGTCCATCAAGATCTTCTACACCATCCTTGAGTCCATACAGGACAGCTAACAATCCGGCTACTAAAATTATTTCACGAACCAATACTTGAATTTCGTCCACGTTTTCTTCAAGCATAATTTTGCTTTAATTTTTGTGGTGTTACATTAATTTTTTACATTTGTATGGAGACTTTTTGGATTTGAAATCTTAAACCCTTACTTCTAACATTTCTTTCGAATGAGGTTGTTTTATGGCTACTTCTAATTTTCCCAGCTAGATGGAGCTCTATAGACTGTGAAAGCAACAAAATATTCCCAGAAAATAAAATTATGTTGTACAACTCACTCCAAACCTGCAATATATATATATATATTTGTGTATTTGCAGGAAACAACATTATAAACAGTGTTAAAAACGTCTCTCCAGTAGAGAAATCGTGCACAATTTTTAAATATATTGAAAATATTTTAGAATTAAGGAAGGACGCCCCAAACTGAACTCGTCGAAGTTTGTCCGAGACGTATTTAATTTATATGCCTATAAACAGGACATAAAGTCAAATGGCTCGATAAGGGTTATACGGATGAAAACCTGCTTACGTTGCCTTTTGGACTTAAATGTCAGGCCGCCTGAGCGGGGAATCGAACCCTCGACCTTTGAAAACAAAGGCCGGAGTCCTACCGCTCACCATACAGACTGAGCCATGTCAGTATGGCTGAGCGGTAGGGCTCCTGCCTTTGGTTTCAAAGGCCGTGGGTTCGATTCCCCGCTTTGGCACTCTGTCATTTAAGTCCAAGAGGCAGCGTAAATAGGTTTGCATCCGTATTTATAATTAGTTTATTTGCTAACACCGATAAGCCCCATTAGTTTCCAAATTTATATTTCCACTTAAATAGCTTTTAACAGTGCGGACCGGAGTTTAAAATTTTATTTTATGTTTTTTTTATGCAGAAATATTGGAAAATCAACAAAGGCGTGGTGACTGGTATTTGAGCTGTTATGGTCGCATACGGATTCTTAATTTTAGTACTTCATGCAACGAAATCATTTTATTATAACCACTTCTAAAAAGGTCGCGCATAACTCACAACTAGAACACTGTAAACGATTTTGAATTGCCAAATTTGCCTTTCAACGGCTTGAGGTTTTACGCACTGAAATTGGGTTAACTTTTCACAGCCTTTACTTAAAAAAAAAACAAAAAACGTTGAAACACGTTTTAGTCAGGAAAACTCTACGCCAGTAATTCACGCATGACAAACTTTTGCAGGATTTAAAGAAAAGGATTTCGTTAACCACAAACGAAAAATATTCAATTATTCACGGTGCCAGGGAAAGCAGGCCTTCCAAAACAAATAAACAATCCAAGTTTCCACGAAAATCCAATTATCCTTGATCTAAAGTTAGGAGTGGTGCCATAAAGCAGGTGTAATTTAATCTACACCTGTTTAGGATGGCGCAAGCATCCCACGCACGGCCATGTTTGTTGTGAATAATAACAAAGCGATTCTTCGAGAAGAGGCAAGTCAATGAGCTTATGAGAAAACAGCGGCGTATTTTTTCAAAGCGCTTACCAACAACAAATGGAAAATTTTTTTCGTTAAATGTCAGAGTATATACCAGAGACAACAACTAGCGTACATGCATCTTGTTGATGCATGTCATATAAACGGCTGCGTTATGTAAAGTGTTATTGCATTTGTCAAGTGATCGACATGTTTTCCTTATCGTGTTTATGTAGTGGATGGAGCTAACTTTACCACTTGTGCTTTCTATCAATATTTAATGACTGCATAAAAAAAAACACGATGGTGTAAGTGAATTGTGTATATAAGCTGAAAACAGTGAAAGAAAACTATCAGAAATAATAGGGATAACTCTTCTTAATAAACATCTAAGACAAAGTACTAATTTTGCAGTCATTTTTTAATGTCTGCCTAATCCATTCCACACCGTGACGTATGCCTAACAAAGGGAGTATGACCGTTTATTATCAATGTTCGAATCCCGTGTTACCGAATAATTTTTTTTTAATTACGTACCTCGCTTGTGCTACCGCGCTCGCTGCGGCTGAACATATGCATCAAACTACACTAATCACAAATTCCTTCCAGTTAAGAATGCCTCTTTACAGAATATTTTGATTAATTTGCGTCGAAACTGTTTTCGGCGTATACTTCTAACCAAGAAGACAAAATAACATAGTCTAGCGGCAAAACACGAAGTTCAGTTCCTAGCTGTCGACGCGACATTAAGTCTCAATCCCCCCCCCTCCCCCGGGACTGGAGTGCAAAAAACAACTGAGTTGTTAGGCCACGTTTCTACACACTCGAAGCAACAACGCGATGCAAAAGAAAATACGAGCGGGTGTGTTGCTTATGCGTAAACGCTTGCAAGGCTATGGACGCGCAAATCTGCTAGATGCTACAACATTCAAAGAACTAAAGTAGCTAGCTTTATGTCAAATCAGAGAGCAAAAATGTATTACTATTGCTGGTTCTTTTACCAATACCCAAAATCTTATGCAACCTAATTAAAGCCAAACTATCAACAAAATCCATTAAAAAAACACTACAAGTTTTCTAACTTTAGTAATTAGTTTATTTTTTTAGTAACTAGTGGTACACATCGACGCACAACTATTTCTGCTGAATGAATTGCGCTAATTTCCCAGACAGTACAAACGGTTCTCCAATCATTTCTTTGCCTTCTCTTGCACTGCAATAACTTTGTTGTTTTTCTTAGTTTTCTTTAAAACTTGTGACTTCCTTTCAATAGCTTCGTTAACGAGTTCGAACTAGTCGTTGTACAGCAATGGTAGAAGTTTATCATTCTGGTCTGTGACACGAAATGAAGCCCTACAAAAAGTCCCCGCCAGTCAGTGCCGAACAGGGTAGTGTGAGACACTATCACCCTCCTTCAGTGGCTATGGAAGTTATCTGGCGTATTACGGACTTATCTCTTGCCGTATCTCGGCACTCTGTGATGATCGCAGGTTCCTAGGTTCAAATCTCGTAATAAAGCTTAACTTTACTAAACTTCTTTCTCTTTCTGAAACGTCAGATAATTTTGAAATTGAACCAGCTCATCTAAGACGAGCATTAGTTTTCTTCAAGCCACATAAGGCTATATGAGAAATTTGTATAAAAAAGCATATAATTGGCACACGTGGAACAAGAGTTATAAAATTAATCGTTAGCGAATCTGGTAATACTTCCCTTATGATTCTACTCCTACTTTCCACTTAAACTTTAACTTTTTAAACAATACTTATTATTCCAACTTGTACCATTCTGCAATTTTATTGAGGCCCCGGTCAAATGCCACGCGCCCCAAACCTAACCTAAAGATGCATCGTACAGGCAACAACCACAGCCACAACAGTACCAAGACACCACGAAACCCCATCACCAAGAAACCACGAAATCGTGTCAATCGTCACCACCCCGAACTCATGGGCGCGACAGTAAAAGCCCCGCCGTACACTGACGAGCACTATAGAGCACAGCAGAGTACAACACCACACTTCATGCCTCTGTGGCCCACCTTCTCTCTCCCGTAAAGGGAAAGTTCCAGTGTTCACTCCACCTGCAATCTGCGTTGCACTAATACTCTCACTTCTCGAGGACCCACAGATCGCTGCACTACCCATCCAGAGAGAACTCCTACTTTTAAACAGTGCTTTTAGACAATGGTTTTTTTTTCTATCAAGCTATTCGTCTAACTTAAAAATTCCCTTTTAAACGATGGTTTCAACAATAGACGTTGCGAAAGCTGGACAAATAAGTAGTTTAGTCTGGTATTTTGAAACATGGATAGGACAAACGATTGGTTCAAATGTACAACTAAATTATTTGCCATATAAAAAATGAATCTAAAAGTACTTGCGTTGTATCTTTTAAACAACGGCTGGTAACCAATGCACTAACTACTAGATAGTTTCGATATGCACGACACGTGGCCAAATGAGCCAAAATGCCAGCCAGTACACAAACAGGACTAGTGTTAACATTTCTTTCTGTGGTTGGCATGTCGTGAGGGAGGTCGGGCTAAAGAAACATCAGTTAAGCATTAGCTACGCATTTCTTATCAAAACAACTTATTTCTTACCAAAAGTAGAGTTGAAAAAACTCAACAGTTGATTTTTTATTAAATATTCCAAAACAAATTTCCATATTCTCAGAACGTGCTACCAAACGTCATAAACGTGTATATCACAACAAAACAATCCCAAAGTTTTTAAGCTGCCACCAACAACCTAATGCACGCACGGAAATGAGCTCTGTTTTCAGATTAGAAAAGCAGAACACTGATGAAAAACAAGATATTAGCTGTGTCCAATTCTATAAGAGTCATTGTCGTCTACCGCTGACAGGCTTAGAGGGATACCTTTTCAGTGGGAGATTTAGAAAATGGCAGGCTGATCCAGCAAAATCGCACTGGTGGCAGCCGACTGACAATGAATTTGGAAGAAGCACTAGGAGATTTAATGGGATTAAACGGGAGAGCAGCTCAAATCCAACTAAGACGATTCTTCAACTTGGAGCTACCCAGGCTTTTAAGAAGGAAGATTCGACTTGTCTTCGTTGTGGAGGAGGTTGCGGACACGACATTGGGTTAAAAGTTCGACAAAGCCATAGGGAATGACATGACTGGCTTCACAGTAGAATCTGGCTAAAGAAAAAAAGGTGCCACAAGAATGAAGCTTTTTTGAAAGCGGTGGACCGTCTTTTTTTACTCTCGGTCTGTTACTTCCGCTGGAAGCGTACCGCATTGTGATTGGTCAGGTGTAGCTCGTTTTCTTCGTTGCTCGAATGAACTCCCTGAGCAAAAACAGTGAGTGCCCTCTGGGCGTGATCAGGGAAAATTATCCTTGCTCCCAAGGTAGGACACAGTTAAAGTTTAAATCGATAACGAAATTGGCACATAAAAAAAAATTGAATACATGCACCAGATAGGTGATATGAAGGTCGACTCAAGGAGACTGACATTAAAAAGCGTTTTGAATAAAACAATAAACGAAACTAAAATTATAAGAGATGGTAAACAGCAGTAAACCAAAGCGACCTCACAGACAAAATACAAACATTATTCGGTGTTGACATCGCTAACCCTCCCGACATCACTCGACGTTGACATAATACGTAAACCTCCCCTCGCCCAAAATTACCAGCTATTCATAATTCAGAATTATGTATCAGTTAGACGATGGCACAATGTGGCAACAATGCCATTCGCTGTTTCACTGTCCTTTCGCTGTTCACTTTCACTGTTTACCCGAGTGGCGAAGCCATGGTTCTTACTAGTGGCAAAACAATGGTTTCATTGTTGCAGCAGTGTGTCTTCATGATACAAATCCAACAATGGTCCATCAATCAAAGAGTTTTACAAATACGAATAAAGCGTAGAAATCCATTTGCGAATACAATGGGCTCTAGAAAGTTAAGATGTGTGACTGTTCATAATTCGAAGTAGTATTGTTTCGCTTTCACATTTTTGTTCAATAACGTTCACTGTTGGAGGATTATCATTTTTTTTTTAATTTTCGTATGCTTTAGTGAATTGATACTTTGATAGTGACATATTGAAATGACACTTATGGGTTTAAGCTTCGAAATGGATTGAACTGAAGTGAACCATTATGAGTCAATTCTGGAACCAGTTCAATATGGTGTTCCACAAGGTTCTATACTGGGACCTATTTTATTCCTTCGTTACGAGAATGAATTACTTTACATATAGATTTGGGATACTTATTTAACTTCATACTGGTGAAGTAGCTGCTGACATTGATAGCTTTCCATCAGGTTTTTTCGTAAATGTAAAAATCTGATTGAAAACTTTCTAAAGGATTTTACCATTTTAAATCATCAGTTAGTAAATAACAACTTATTTATTAGTGAAGTAAAACGTGCTACCTGCAGATAATGACTTCTCACATAAAATCGGAAAACGATGTCATCTTCTGTATAAAAATGAACGGTGCAAGGGTGACCTTCTAGGCTGTTGCGCTAAAGTTCATAACAATGTTCCTGAATGCAAATATCCATTGAGGAGAGCTAACATGAATTAGGAAATTAGCTCCGTCCCGCAATATTCTCAAGACTATTCTTAATCAAAATGTAAAGAAAATCTTATTTGAATGTAGGATAAACTCTGTCATTAGTGATGGATGCTGAGTGGACTACACATACAGTTATCTCCTTAGCGCACAAGAAAAATAAAACAAAACAATAAAATAATGATGCTAAACGTGATGGACAAAACACCAGTGATGTTTTTAAAAAGAATAAAACACTGCCTTAAAACAATCGATTAATATTGTATATTAAAAGTAATTGTTATTTACTTAAATTTAAAGTAAAGAAAAGTAGGAAACAACGATCATCGAATGAATGGTTAATAGTTCCAAGTTGGTTTAACTCCAATGGAAGAAGAGAACAAAGCTTCTCTCTACATTGAAAAATTACCTTACTACATTTAACCTGTTAGGCCCTACCTGTTCTTTTAAAGCAAATTCAAACTGAATTTACAACGAGGACAATGATTAAACAATGGATTTTCAGCACACCGTGAGGTTTTACGGATGCTAAATTGCATACTGATGATTGTAACCACAGGGGCTTGTCGTCCTGTCATCCTTCGTGCGCGCATGACACATGGATATGCTCTATACAGCAGCGTCAATTGACGTCATATTGGCTACAAGAGAGATACCTGCAAGGGACACTAGATTGAAATGGTGGGTTAAACAACGGCACTTCTAGTGAAGCCAGTGCTTTGAGAGTGGATTTCGTAGGCCTAAAAAATCGTTGTTTTCTCCAGTCCCTTGTGCTACGAGGTTGCAATCGAAAAATAAAGATTCCACTTGCTTAAAAGTGTCAGCAACTACCAACAAATCGACAAAAATCGTGCGTTTTAGGCTTAAGAAACCCAGTCTAATAGCATTGGCTTCAATAAGACGCTCTTCTTTTCCCCCACCAGCGCACCTTGCAGCTGACCCAGTTACTGGCTCCACCATAGAGTTATACACAATAATACTACGTCGTGTCACTGCCCTATACACATAACGAAAGGGGTGAACCCAGCCAGAAGCCTTACCCTAGAACAATTGCGAGTTATAAAATGTTATGCTTACATACTATTATCATCAACGGAACTCGTGTTGCACGTTTTTATTGATAACTTGTCTCACGTTCGAAGTCATTGTTTGTACTCATACGTTGTCCAGAGCAACCTGAGAAGCGTTTTAGCACCGATGTAAAAGCCCCGTCCATTACCGGAAGTTGACTGGGATAGCAAACACTGAAAAGCTTCTTCGATCCCTCTGGACAATGTACTGGTACAAATAAAGCCTTAAAACGTGAAAAATGTTAAAGGGCAATTACATCCATTTTGACATGAATGTTTGACTTTTGGATCACTTACACAATTACTAAACACAAGAATTGTGGTAAAAATACGTTACCTACGTCCGATATAACAATTTAATTACTGCATCACCAAAACATGACACGGAGATCGCCATTGTTTTTCTGGAACGCTCAGAAATTAACGCCGACAGATGTCACTTTTCGATTTCGACACGCGGCCGACTGAGATGCCTGTATTGACTGTGAGAAGCTCAAGCGTCTGATGGCCTTATCTGGCCGGCAGTGTAGTGGCCAGCAAAGGCCGTCAGACGCTTGAGATCCTCACAGTCAATACAGCTATCTCAATCGGCTGCGTGGCGAAATCGAAAAGTGACATCTGTCGGCATTAATTTCTGAGCGTTCCAGCAAAACAATGGCGATCTCCGTGTTGTGTTTTTGGTGATGCAGTAATTAAATTGTTATATCGGACGTACGTAACTTATTCTTACCGCAATTCTTGTGTTTAGCAATTGTGTAAGTGATCCAAAAGTCAAACATGCATGTCAAAATGGAAGTAATGTACAAATAATACAGTACAGTGATAATGATTTAGTAATAAAAATTATAATGGTGCAGTAATAATAATAATAAAATAATGATACAAACGTGCATAAATTTTCATTAAATTATTTCTGATTCATATTATTATTGTTTGATTTAGCGTTTACCTATTATTTTTGTTCAGTTATGTTTTTCTTTTAATTTTACTTTTATTTCCTTTAAATTTACATATTCTAACATGAATTTCGGTAAATTCTTTAAAATATTCGGTATACACCAGTGTCTATTTTCCCATACGTATTGTTCCATCATGGTTGTATGAACCTTGGTTTATTCTTTCTTGGTCGTTCTTCATTATTGTATTATATTTTTGTATGTATTAGAATGGTAATTTTTTGTAATTATTACAAAATCTCTTAACTAAATATTTAAAGAACTTTGTTTTATTTGTATATTTCAATTTATTTTTTATTTTTATGTATTCCAAACAGAACTGTAACTATCTTATTTTGTATTTTTTGTATTCTTTCAAATAAGTATTCTGATGAAAATTCATATAATAATAATACAAATAATAATCCAAGAATTGCGGGGGATAGGCTAAATGGAAGTTGCGAGAATCCATATGGAAATTAGAGTCTGCTTACTCTTTTACTTTTGTCAAACGTTTTGTGTTTAGAGTAGAATAATTAAGGGGTTGCAGTGAAGAACGCTTAATATTGAATTTCCTCACACGACTTCAATTTTTGGGAGGTCTTCAATCTTTATGCTCCGACCATGAAGGTGTCCAATACTTGCGGTTTATAATTAACAGCAAGGACTAAACAGAATCAAGGTGGCTCCATGGCCGGCATAACCGTCTCATATACCTAAGGTTCCACATTCAAAATTTCCCTCGGTCTACCCATATGTATTTTTGAAGAGAAGTGCGTGCCCGAAACAACACTTGTGTTCATGTCGACTGTGGCATGCGAAAGTTCCTAGGCATTTTCTAGCATTTTATTTCATACCGTCACAATCAGCCGTAGAAGCTGAAAAGGACGTTCATTCGACCCTGTTTCCTAACACTGTTTCATACCTAAGAATTTGAAAAGGACGTTAATTCGACTATTTCCCTTTTTTCTAACACTGTGCTATACTTTAGGATTTGAAAAAGACGTTAATTCTACTATTTCCTTTTTTCTTTACACTGTTTCATTCCTAGAATTTGAAAAGGACGTTAATTAGACTATTTCCCATTTTTCGAACACCGTTTCATACCTTAGGTTTTTAAAATACGTAAACACATGCTACTGCGAGAGTTCAGAGAATTACAAAAAATATGAAACCACAGTAACGCTCACTCTCACAACACACAAATTATTCAATTTCGCAAATTTCTCCAACAAAAGCTGTCTAAAACTTGCGAAATTGACTGATTTCTGTGTTGTGAGATTGAGCGTTACTGTGGTTTCGAATTTTTTCGAACCTAGAAGTTGAAAAGGAAGTTAATTCGACTCTTCCCCTTTTTCCTAACACTGTTTCATAGCTTAGAAGTTGAAAAGATCGTTAATTCGACTGTTTCCCTTTCTTCCTAACAGTTGTTTCATCCTTTATCTACTGTCATATTCTGTTATCATTCAACTATCTACTAAAACTTTTTCTGATGCCTCTGCAGATTCAAATTTTTTACCATAAAATTGTAGAGCAACAACTACATTCTTTGACGCTGGCAATCTCATTAAGTTGGCATGCCAATCTAAATATTCCTGGCATGCCATCGGTTTTAAGCCCGCACTAAATTTGAAGTTGAAAAGTTATTATAGAAGACTGAGTATAGTCTGTGTACGTCATCTAGTTTCCCGTTCTTACAATTCCTTTATTGGTATTTCCACAATTTTCAGCAGCTGATGTGTCACTACTTAGGTTTCGAGAGGATTAGCTACAAGCTAAACCAAGAATTTCTAGGATGAAGTAAATTTTGGATGCAGCAACGAATGCTCATATACATGATCGGTTCAGCTTTGAACTTGACTGTTTAGAAGCATAAAGAAAGCCAGTAGGAAAGAAGGGAAGATATGTACAGCACTGTAAGTTAACCACATATTAGCGCTCATGCTTACACGAATCTGGCCGTAATTTAAGCGAGTGATACCATAGACACCCTAAGACGCAAAAGCTAAATAAAAAAAAAAAAAACTGCAGAAAAACCTAGGTTATGAGTATAAGTGGTGGAGACACATAAGTAAAAACACGCAGATGAAAGTTAATAAGATAAAAATCAACCGTCTCCGCAGAGATCTGGCTAAAGATCCTCACAGGAAAAAAGGGGGTATAACACAATAACACAGATGCTGCTGATAGGCTTATATTTCACTGAAATGTTACAAAGCTGAATTCAACCTAAGCTAAAACGCAGTGAACAAGCCAAAGAAACCAGAAATGAAACGACCGCTGAGAAGCTAACGTAGGTTAATTAGCTTAGTCTCATTAAAAAACCTGATGACTGTGACAGTATTTCTTTGAATTTGGTTGAGTTCTGGGACCATTCTGTGCATAATGCAGCTAACACCACGTGCCTCCAATGAGTGAGATGTAACCAAGATGTGAGTGGACCGAAGGAAGGAAACGGGACCACGACTATCTCCTCCCTATGACGAGACCGTCGCGACGATAGCCAGGCAACAAACATTAGGCTTTGCAGGAGATATTCAGGTTGTTACTGATCTGAATCTGTTCCTGTTGTCGTAGTTTATCACGAAGGCCAGAGCAAAAGTCATATTCCAAAATCAGTAGATCATATCTTGCCTTTGGCAAATCTAGTGCAGCCTGAGTAGGCCTGCTAGCACACTCGTTGCCTCGGATCCCGACATGGTTTGGGACTCATCGTAAACTATCAAGTAACTGAATGGCCGAGAAACTGTCTTAATTTGAGACATAGTAGAACCGAACCTGTAATGTAATATGCTGGTAACAAAACTAGCTGCCTTTTGCGGCTCTTAATCCTTTTCTATATATATCTATAAATTTGGTGTTAATCCCCCTTCAAGGTTCAGAATTAATCCAGTTCCTTTATACGAAAATTAGCCTTGTTTGTTTGAGGCTCCAAAATTTGTGTCTAGAAATAAAATAATATTTAACGTAAGACCATGTTTTTATGGTGTTACTGTAACCATTGTTACCTAAAGTCATCGTCACTCACCGTACCCGTACGAATCATCATCTCACGGAAATAGCAGCTGTGATCTGTCCTCTGTTTTGACAAACCTCAAAGCTTCCTGAGAAATAACCCGTGAGTGGTAGCTTCTGCAGTGTGGGTAAAGGTCGGCACCAGGAACACACACGGCAACCGGACACACCATTTACCTAGCACGTGCCGTCATAGAAGTGTATACCAGCTATAGTTCTATGATGATTATTGATAAATTCGGCCACAAACATTCACTTGTCAGGCTTATGAAAGCCAACAAAGGTAATCCCGTTTCCGTTATTACCACCTCTTCCCTAACGCATACCACCTTCCTCTTCACCAACCAACACTGCCCGTCAGCGAGAGTCCACTTTAAATTGTTTGCGGCTGACGAATTTGGAGGTCACAGTTCATCTTGAAACCGCAAGGGGTCTTCAATGTAAATGAGTGGCGAACGGGTGTTTTGGGAGGAACCATTTGGCAGCTAACTGAATACGCTCTGTGGGCGGATGAGAACAGGGTTGCGCGTTGTCGAGGGTGCTAATCGCCGAGTATACAACGTGAAAGGAGCTTGTCAAACGAGGATAGACAATCGGCCATTACCCAGTGGCGAACCCATCCATGGCTTAAGGCCATCCTTCTTTGTCAGTAAGGGTTGAGCCCCCCTTTGAAGATCCCTGGCGTTCATATCGGAAACCTGTCTGCCTACTTGCCTTATTAATCAACAAGTAACGTACGGCGCGGAGCACGAGGTGACGCTTTAATAATAAAATTCCACGCGCCGTGCCACCGCTGACATGAGCGTGCCATGTGCACGAGGAGCGATGCTTGCTCCCCTATGCTGGAAGACTGGTCTTCGATCCGGACGCCATCTGCAGAAGCAGGCGGGCTGAGGCAGGTCCTATACCGATTGCACGCGTCTGATTCGATTAAAGTCACCCACGTTTTCTGTTCCAACTACACTAATGCCCCTACACCCTGAGCCCACCGTCTTCAAGTCTTACATCCAAGCCTTACACCCTCTTCGATATTGGTGATTGGGTACGTGGGGGTTTTGGGAGGGGTGTGCTGCGTGAGGTGGAAAACGTTTCAGAGATAGAAAAACGGCGTGACCGTCTGTCTGGCTGTGCCTTGCCGGTTGGTCAGAATTCCAAAGGAGGAAAAAGCACGAACTAAAATGAAATAGAAATTCAAAAATTGAACAGGTTGTCTAAAATAGTTCACTTTCTATAGTATTATCAGTATTCAGAATTGAATGGAATGGAATGGGGAAACATTGATCTTCCACTAAAACAGTAGTCGACGGATTAAGATCACAAAATATGTTTTGTCAGCTCATACGATCTTTATTTTTACTATTTTTTTCAGAATTCCAAAGGATGAAGAGCAAGAAATAAAACTTTAAAAAACTAAAAAATTGAACAGGTTGTTCAAAGACTGCAATTTTACCAGTATTCTCAGAATTTCTGAATAGCCGGCTGAAAAGAATTGAAATATGAAAGTTTTATTTTTTTACGAAAGCAGCAATCAATATGTTAAAGATTCACCCAAATGTACTGTTAGTTAAGAAAGTTATACTGTTTAATTATGTGTTAGACTTAATGATTAACATCGAAACATATCGGAAAATGCCTTCAAGAACTTATTTCGATTTAATGTACGCGACAGAGTTTAATACATTAACATACTTCACTGATAAACTTTGTTTTCAGTTCCTTCTTACTTCTTCAGGTAATGTTTTATCACTTTTTATTAAGAAAACACTGGACGATACAAAAAAAATGACATGAAACAACTCGACCATCCAGCACGGAAAAAGTATGTGGTGATAAAATAGTTATTGGCACACTTTTGGAAAAATGGTCCATATATACGTGATTTATTGTGATAGTTTGGTTTTCCTCGGCTCTTAACGCCTCGCCTTATGCTGCGACTAAGCCTTGGAAAAACAAAATATCACAATAAATCCCGAGTATAGAGACCACTGTTTGCTAGTAACAGACAGAAATAAATACCAACCACAAAAATCACCGAAAATGCTGTTTGCTGAGACGAAATTTCTCTTAATTTTAAGAGGATTTTCGAGTTTGAGGCACGAAACAGTCAACCAGAGTACAAGGTCTTTTCTCGAATGGCATTAACCATTCTGCCACCCCTCCCCAGCCGTGCATAATACATCTGTCTCACTTCTGGGTGAATTCTGTAATTTCAAAAAAATATACAACTGCTTTATCTGCTTCGTTTCTAGATCAAACTCACTGATGGCTGAGCACACCATTGATAAAGTCAAGGCTTGTAATACAAACAACATTTTTGTTTGAAGCGATAATGGTTGCATTAGAGGCATTAGCACACATTTTGAATGGCACCATGGGCGGCATTTGACAAACGATTTTAATCACTCTACTTCGTATACTACGTGAAATAAATGAAAGTTTCGGTCATATCATATTTCTACACTTTTCCTGAGAAAAATGAAACCTTGACATATTGATAAAATACGTCCGGAGTTGTTTACAAAAGTCGGCAAGGTAAACTTTAACGCGTCTTTTCAAGGTCGTCACGACAACGAAATTAACAGTACTAACTGTAGTGAAGTGTATAGGAAAGAAAATTATTAATGACGACTGTTATGCACGGTAACATTGCAGGTTATATGGATCGATTTCCTCAAGGTTTAGAAGGTAATAATCCTCCACACGCAATCAGGAGGAGGAGGTTTATTGTTTTTATGTAATTAAAGGTAACATCATAGATGATTACTAGTTTCGTCTGTACTTTGTGGGTGCTTCGTTATTACTGAATCTAGTATTTGGCATTGAACCTGTTCCAACACAGCGTACTGAAAGCTGCTTTTGGTTTCTATTCAGAGAAACCACTTTCCTGGGAAAATACCACATTATCAGTAATTTGAGGTCAGCAGTAATCCGTTATGTTGTACACAGCAAATGCAGTAGGACACTGACACGTTGTTTTGTCAATGATATCAGTTCGGTATAATCGATGAATACATTAGAATTGGGCTTGCTGGCGCATGACTATCAGTATTATTTATAAAAAATTTGTTAGGTCTCGAGAACCCTGGTTAGTGTTTAAGGTTAAAATGCAAAATCAACCAGCTATTAAAAAAATTCAAAAGCACAATTAGAGCAGTGATGGTGATAATTTGTAATTTTTTATTGGGTAGTAAACCCTGTCATACCATGCCGTACGTCTACTCAAGAACACAAAATAACTTGACCAGTGACGAAAATTGATCTGAGGGTTCCTTTGGGACCGCAGTATAGCTACCAAAGCACGGCCGAGTTATTGGAGGCTTGGTTTCTGAGCCTAGCGGATGAGAGATTAAATCGCATCATCGACCTACATACACATGGGACTTTAAAATGGTCCGCGCTGCAGTGGAAGGTGTTAATCAACCTATTCTTTAATGCGAAGGTAGTACCTTCCACTCCATGACGCATACCTACGCATAGGATTGAGGCTTAATGGTACGTCGACAACGAGGTCAGTGGCGCCAGCATCAGTCACAGTGCAGTGGTCCGGGATGCTACTATGCCACACATAACAGAGATCTTAAATAAACCCCAAATCTAGATCTAGATAGGGACAAAATAAGTGTCAGTGGCAAAATGCGAATTTAATAAGGGTTCAGTGGGTATCTGAGTGAAGCGGGTTAAGCCCTGCAAAGCTGTTTGGTGGCTTGGTCTATGAGCCCAGAAGGTGCACGATCTAATAGCGTCACCGACCTATGTACACATGGTACTGCGTAAAAATCCGCTAATAAAGCACTGCCTTGACCAGAAGTGCCGTTGTTTAACCCTCCATTTCAATCTAGTGCCCCTTGCAGATATCTCTCTTGTAGCTCATATGACGTCACTTGCCGCTGCTCTATTAATTGAACATACTCGCTTTGCTGCGACAGTTATGGTAAAAGGACCTCTACAGGAATATTGGAAATCAGAGCATCAATGAATCGAAGTCAATCGCACTGCACCCCCCTCTGCAATATTCTCTTTCAGATAGGTTAAGGAAAGGAAAACCGTTTACCAAACTGGTACTTGAACTAAGGAGAACCGCTAACCACAGTGCGGACTACTAATTGTTCGCACTCAAATTACAGCCAGGCAAATGCATTGTCTTACATTCGTAAAACTCATTTGGTGAAGGTGTGCAAACTGCTAAAAGTAGAGCAATGTAACATCAGGTAATCTCTGACCATGCATGCTCGAATGTTTCCGTGAAGGTGGCCTGTAACATTTACTGATCGACCGTTTGACTACGTGGGCTATTCCAGACATGGCCATTACGTTAGTTGCCCAGAAAGGATAAACCGTGATAAAAAGGTAGGTGACCACAAACACAGAAGCACAATTTAAATGAAAATATAATAAAAAAAGACACAAGACAACACTTAAGCAACATGAAAATATCTATCACCTTAAGCGGTATTGTATATCTGAAAACAAATCTATCAGAGAGAGAGAGAGAGAGTGGAGGCATTAAGGATAAATTATATGGCCAATTTAGCCACACACCATTTGGAAATTATTTGTATTTGTGTTTGTTTATTTGATTTAAAAAACAGGCGAGTACACTATTGGGTAATTTGGTGGCATTTTCATCGCATAACCGTTTTCTAATCAACAGGTTGACACCGTCCTGACTTTCGGTTCAACCCTACATTTCAGAAAAAAACAAGTTAATATTTTAAATATTATCAGAGGTTACTGATTCAAACGTCAACAAGCTTTAAATTAAGACCTGCAAATTCTCTTCCACACTGTCACAAGCTTTCCTACTGCATGTAGCAGGAAAATCATCGATGACTCAGCAGAACTTCCAGCACGAAATAAACAGCGTGCAAGAGAGAGAGACGTTCACCCATAATATGGATGGTGCTGCTGCTGTCAGAGACTGCTTGCTTGCCGTCAATCTTCACAAACAACCCCCATGTAGTAAGCTTGAAAGCGTGGCTTGGAAGCAACCCGTTGACGTACTGCATTGGGGAAGTCCATCGTCGAACCATAATTTTGAGAATGCTAGCTTTAACCTTTCACTTTTCGTTCTCTGGTATTGATCGGAATAGAAGAGTCAGTGGCCCTAAAATGTCTTGTTGATGTCGTTGGGCTGATCAAAGATTTGGGAAAGACTTCCAAATAGAGGATGTGTGGAGAGTGCAAAAACAGACGAAACGTTACTTTCATCCGTGCAAATGCAAAGGAACACGCAATTTCTGCCAGGACAGACAGCAGAGCAAAATAAATACAGACTGACTAGTTAGTTATTCCGTCTTAGTAAATAACGAGAACGTCAAGGAAGTTCAAGTGTTTTTCGTGGGGAGCAGGTCAGAATAAATACAGACAAACTATTCAGTTAATCCTACTTAATACCAAGAATTCGTTTTAATACTACCACACAACACATAGAAATTAGTGACAGAAGCTTTGCTCGAATAAATATCACCACTGGCTTGAGCAATACCACAAAGGGAAGAACCCAAGTAAAATTGGCTAACAATGCCACTAGCCAGCGCCGTGAAAGCATTTACTGTGAAAGCATTTGCCAAGCATATTTTCATTAATCAAGAACGAAAGTTAAAGGTTCGAAGGCGATCAGATACCGCCCTAGTTGTAACCATAAATGAAGCATTGACTTAACCAGGACACCTCCTTTCCAGGGCGTAACCAAGACATGGCTATTTATCGCCAAGACACTTCCAAAAACATGAGGACACGTATAATTATACACTCCTCTCAAATGTAAGAGCTGGCAGAGGTAGTTCACATTGAGACCATTCTACAGCATATGGGAAAAAAAACTAACTAAGAGCTGGACTTGTAAGTTAAAAAATGAAAACAACTCCAAAGATTGAAATTGCTTAACCCTGTTAGCGAATTCAGATTTATCATAGTGCCTGAAGTAGCACAACATAACGACACGACAACTGACAAGAGCATACCGTTACTTAGGGTGATTTCCATGTTAGAGCCCTGCGAGGTGATACAGGAACTCAAACATTTGGATATGGCCTGGATTGCTGGCCGAATAGCAAGTTAACTCTGAAGCACTGAAAACGATAAAATGCGTGACCTGAAGATCAAGGATCCATTCAACAGCACACCCAGTGCCAAAAGCTCTGCCAAAAACAGAATAGCCTGAGAGAAGGTGATGGAAAACAGACGCCACCTCATGCACTCAAAGCACACACCACACCAACTTCTGGCTTTGACCCATCAGTGAACAGCCAGATATCCAACGTACGGAACTTCCTGCAAGTACCTTGTAGCTAGAATGGAACGTTTTAGAAGCACTGCCAGATGATATGTGAAAATACCACTTGGGATACGCCACTGGCATCTCCAAGCCTCAGGACGTGGGATATTTGGAGCCTATCACGGAAATCACCTTTACCCACCCCGTGTCTGCCAACCCACAAATTAATGTCGTCCACAAAACATGGGCCAATTAGGACTGGATTGCACAGCACGTAGTCGCACAGTATACTGAATGCAAGTGCTGCCGACGAATTGCAAGATCCCCGCTGACTACGCCAGGCACTCGAACACTTCACTACCTGTGTGGATTCTGGTTACAAGCTCCACCCAAACTTAGTACCTGTTAAGTCTTTTTCAATGGTCACAAACACACAATACAAAGTAATTGGCCTCCATTCTAAAACTTACTGCAAGCACTAAATAAGAATAAATCACAAGAAAAAGGGGTAAACGAAGCAAATAGCCATAATTCAAGACTGGCCTTGTGAGAAGACACAATACATTAATCTATGAAGGAATCTTGGCTGTAAGACTTGAATTCTTGGCACGTAGCTTCACTGGAGTCTGCAGCCATTATCTGCCTCGTTTGTGTGGTGGTTTGACCACCAGGCCTAGTCAGCGGGAAGTCCTGAGTTCCAGTCCCAATCGGGGTAGTTGTATGTTTATGACCTTTAAGTCGCCATTGAGAAAGACTGAACAGCTATTAAGCCCAACTGGAACCTGTAGCCTATCCGTCTCGGTAGCACAATGGTTTGAGCGCCAGCTGGAAGTCCTGGGTTCGAGTACTAGTCAGGGGCAGCTGTCCTTTCTTTCCTTCTTTCTCACGTTAGCGTAGCTTGTATTCTCACACAGCCAATTTTTAACCTGTGTTAAGATGTGACAACTTTGCATGAAGATGTAACTACCTTACGCGAGGAAGGGCTAACCAATGTTAACTGCATTCAGTTAAAAACCCAGAAAGGAAATAAAAAATCCAGTCAACACCCACCTAAAGTTAAGAGAATTGCTGCACTCCAATATCCAGTGCCACATTCCTTTAAAAGTTGTGTATTTGACTGCATTTTCTGGTCTTTTAATGGATTAGAATTCTTTTCTGCTTTCAACTACTTAGTAACTTATGTGAAGATTTGACAACCTTGTGTGAGGACGTGACAGTCTTACGAGAGAACGCGACAATTCTATATGAGGATGTTAAAAATGTTAGGATGCAACAAACTAGCACTGGACAGGATTCCCTTATGTAAGGATGTGAAAACCTACGTAGGGTTATGATAACCTTACCTTAGGATGTAAAAACCTACATGAGGATGCAACAACTTGGTTAAGACAACCTATGAGAGTACGCAAAATCTATACAGGGACATGACGACCAATGTGAGGATATGATGCAATAACCTATGTGAGAAAGTGATGCAATAACCTACATGCAGATGTGATGCAACAGCCTATGAGGGGCTGTGACGCAACAACATTATGTGAGGATACAACGTCTATAAATCATGTCATATCCTTAATCTTAATAACTCAGGACGTAACCCTATGTGTGAATGGAAAATTTTCGTACAGATTATTTATTCTTGCCCCAACTAAGACGTTATATGGTTTGAAAAAATGTTATGTGATAATCTCTCACTAAGTTTAAACATGCCGTTGTGAAGAAAACATACTTGTTTTTAGGAGTACTCAGCAGCACTTATGGCCTACCTTTCATCATCAAGTAGCATGGCGAAGCAAACGGCCTATAAAATTTCAGATTTTAGGACATTATTGCGTAGATTATTACAATTTCAAAATTGTATACTATTGAAAGCTCTCCGGAATGCTAAGTAATTTAGCATTTCTTCACTAATTGTGTGTAAAACTAAGCTAATAGCTGGCCTTTCTTTATTGTTGCCTTTGAGAACAGTCAGTGTGCTCAAAAATTAGAAAATTGTATTAACTTGTCTGTATAAGTGATACACATGTCTGCTGGGTTTTCAATTAGCAATTCATTAACTTGCTTTAATCCATGATTCTGTTGTAAAGTCTACCCAACTCCCTTAATGTCTTCGATATGATTTAAAACTTTAGCATAAACACTAAAGGTCTTCGTTTTACTTCGTTTGTAACGTTGTAATTGACTTTATTCCTGACGGTAATTTAATATTAAAAACTATAATTGAAATCAGAAGGAAGACTTTTATTTTTGTTTTACTTCAATTATGGTTGCCATAAGTATGAAGCCACAGAATAATAAAAGACCTTGAAGTCCTTGTTTAAAAAAAAACAAAACATACTATTCGCAAAGGAAAGAAATGGAATCAAATAATTCAATTATTTAATTGAAACCCAGGATAAAGGAAACTTAAAATCGAAACAAAATAAGATGCTTAACAGACAAGCAACCACTAAAAACACAAGAGATTCTTAACGTAACATTTCAAGGACTGTTTTTTTTTGTTTTATTGCAATAATATTACAAGTTATTGAATTATTGTGTTTTGTTTTTCGATGAAACGTACACAATCCTGCAGTAAATCTACAGGTTCAGTAAGCAGGCTTTCATCCCTGATGAGAACAAGACGGATCGCGAAACAGAATGGAATTCAATAACAACAGGCAAAGCAAGAGCGCTACGGATCTTCCAGGAACCACTCAACGTCAAAATACGATCTTAAAAATAAATAATCAATCTGCAGAAAGATAAAAGAAAGAGGAAAGAGAAAGACGGGGGGGGGGGGGGGGGGAGGATTGGGTGGAAGAAATAGGATAGGATATAAAAGATGAAAAAAGAAAAGGGGAAAACAATTGGAACATTCAGTCGATGATATTCCATTACCTTCATCTCCTCGACGACCTACTTCCTCAGAATCTAGAGATAATAAATAAATTGAAGTAATTCCCCACTAGCCTGGATGTTAAGTAAATAACTTGTGGAGAATATAAAATACCCTTCAAGTGCACTGTTAAATTAAAAAGCAATTTCCGTAAGATCAATTTGTTTATTGTTTACTGGGTATAGCAGCACCATTAGCACCATTTAGCACCATTAGTACCATTAGCACCATTAGCACCTTTAGCACCATTAAAGTTTTTAACCACGCAAGTCTATTGACGCTCTTGTTCACTTCTTTAAAAAGAAGAAAGTTCAGCAGTTCACAAGATGGATTGAACTAATATTGATGTCTAAGATTTGTTAGGACTGAAGTACTAGGAATATTCGAAGTGTTACGAATGTTCGAAGCTTAATATTTCCTAACTATGGCTGCATTTTGCTACAAACACCCTTACCTGAATCTATATAACTAAGATAAAAATATTTGTTTGTTTGTGTGTCACCAGATTACCGAGATTCCCACTCTTAATTCTTATTTCTGTTGTTCGTGCGTCCGCAGTGGGAATCTCTATAATCTTTTTTTTCTTTTGTTTGTTTGTATCGCTGTCAAACGTAAAATGCCTATATATTGAATGACGGAATTGTCTGTATAAGTAATGTTTCGAACTGTGTTTTCAACAAAGAGACACAGTACTGATGACGTCACAGTATTTTCATGCAAACAGGATCTAGGCCTCTTTGTCTCTTAATCCTGATCTAACTGAATCTAATGAAAGCTTGGGCCACTGCTAATGGGAAATCACAGCATTTTTATGCAATTGTAAAATCACAACAATGCTCAACAATGCTCAACAAACGAAAGAATTACCTTGATTATCACTACGACTTCAATAGAATTAGGAGTGGGAATCTGGGTAATCTGGCGACAATCTAATGAAAGCGTGGGCGACTGTTAGCGGGAAATTCGGTGTTTTAATGTAAACGGGAAATCACAACAATGCTATAAAAAAAAAGGCCATATACGGGGGGCTGTTCTAGTAATATCTAGGTAGACATATGTAATGGTTCGGGGATCATGCTATTTTATTGTATGCTTTTCGCTACTTTGGTACTGTGTTTCCCTTTTCCTGTTTAGGAACGTGTGCTCAGTAAATAGGATTGACTTCATAACTTCCTTTAAGATAATCATGTTTTGCTAATGTTTGAGAACTGCTGAATATTCATGTCCACGTATTTTACCCTACGACAAGTTATAACTACGTTTGCAGGCGGTCGAATTAGTGATATAAACTGCAAATCAACGTTATTAAGCACCATGTGGCTCCATAAATCTAAAACGACGTGAGAATCCTTGGCCTTTCCCTACCACTCTTACACTTCTAAGCACGCCCTAATGTACTGGAGGCCAGTTTGTACTGTTTTCTTTATTGACTTCTAAATATCGTGATTTTATTCAGAATTCCATTATGTATTTACTAATTAACTATTTTACGCTTTTTTATAATTTCCCAAGTTACACTATAATTGCACGTATTTCATAAATGCGCAGCATGATTACCCTAAAATAATTTATGAAAGCAAACCCCATTTTCGAAGCACATGTTCCTAAACACATACAGGTGAAAACCTATTCAGGTCCCCTTTTGGAGTTAACTGTCGGACTGCCTGAGCAGGGAATTTAACCCACGACCTTTGAAACCAAAGACGTCAGTTCTACCGCTTAGCCCCGGCTATGTTAGCATGGCACAGCGGTAGAACTTACGCCTTTGGTTTCAAGGTCGTAGGTTCAATTCCCCGTTCAGGCAGTTAGACATTTAAGCCCAAAAGGCAATGTAAATAGGTTTGCATCCATAACCCTCTTCGAGCCATTTGGCTTTTCATCCTCTTTACTGCTCGTAAACAGGAAGAAGGAAACGTCGCCTGCCGTCGCCTACCGTGGTCGCCTACCGTCGCCTGGCCCTGGTTAGGCGGTGTTTCGTGAAGTCTCAGGTTTCTACTTTAGTTTGGGCGTTTAAGGTTTACGTTCGTCCTCTGCTCGAATACGCAAGCCCTGTATGGTCACCGTATCTCCTACACGACATTGACTGCCTGGAGGCTGTTCAACGTCATTTCACAAAACGTGTAGCTAACCTTAGAGATCGCCCTCCTGCTGATCGTCTACCTAGATTGGGACTTCAGCCACTCGAGTTACGTCGTATTTGGGCCGACCTCGCACTGACTTTTCGAATTGTACGGGGAGAGTTGCCAATAGACCTTCCTTTTTTCGATTTTTCTTCAGCTACTCAGACAAGGGGCCACTCATATAAATTGCAGGTCTCCAAATCGCGAACAGACTGCCGGAGGCATTTTTTTTGCTCTCCGTGTAGTCAAGATCTGGAACTCGCTTCCAGAGTGTGCTGTATCTGCCACCTCGGTCAGTGCCGTTCTGAGGATCATTCGCAAATTACCACTTGACCATTTTCTAAGGCGGACCTATTAAACAGTTTTTACTTAATTTTACTCTCTCTTTTGGGTGCGGCGTAAGCGGCCTTGCGCCCTGCTGTTAACCTTGCTTACCAGCAAAAGATATTATTAT
>JAHWFP010076882.1:0-13282 GCA_023313725.1 Lithobius niger
TCAAACATTTCTCCAAAAATAGCATACCACTCATGAACATTCAGAATCCTGCTTATGCAAACATTGATTGCCTAGTGCGGCCAATTCTCGCGTCAAAATTTGACAGAAAGTGGGCACTCCAGATGCAACGCACGATTTAGATCAGTGGTTCTCACGTCTTGCACGAATTTCAAAACTGTTAGGCTTACTAGAATTACTTTGAAACTCCATGGAAATACCTTGAACACAGAAATCGCTCATTAAGCTTACTTTCAAAAACAGGATACCTTTACCTTGTAAATATCGGGGGCCATGGACGTTCTTTTCAAGCAAGGAAATAAAAATAACGAGGATGTAACCAGAGAACTCATTTTTCTTGACCGTACCTGATGAAGCTTGTCGATAAACGATCGAAAATTTGCAGATACTGACAGTATCTTGTTTTGAAAGTGAGAGTGATGAG
This sequence comes from Lithobius niger, assembly GCA_023313725.1. NCBI lineage: Eukaryota > Metazoa > Arthropoda > Chilopoda > Lithobiomorpha > Lithobiidae > Lithobius > Lithobius niger. The sequence continues at coordinate 443 of JAHWFP010076882.1, forward strand.
TGATTTCCGTGTTCAAGATACTGACTACAATGTTTCTTGTATGTTGAGCAACAATTAATTTAAGTCTTATTACAAATGCCCCCAAAGAGGTAAGATAAACTCACAAAAGAATAAGATTTGGCTAGTTGACGAAAGATCTGGTCGTCGGGAGAAGCACTGTACTTGCCACCCAAGTTCTCGGGATTGTCGTCGAACGGGTAGTTGGCTACAAGTGATCCCCCGTGTAAATTGGCAGAAAGAACAAAAGGAGAAGACAGGATCCAATGCATGACGGCTAGTGTCTCAGGCTCCCGTGGCTGTCCATGAGTAGTATTAAACCACTGGTCAGGAAAATTTCTGTTCAGGTCAACGTTATGAGCATTAGTGCGCCCCAAAATCCCTGAAAAATCGCCTGAAAGAAAAAGTAAAATATTCGTTAGTCGACATCAGTTTAAACGGACTTCAAGGGCTAGTATTAAATGCCCTGTTCGAACAAGCATCCACCCACTTAAAATGTTCAAAGGTCACAAATATAAAATAGTGGAGTTTGTGCCCGCCCCTTAAATTGTCCTTTTTTGGATACAAAATTAACTTTTTTAGTCAATGCAATTTAAGATCGGGAACTTGTGTACTATAGGTGCAAATCCGTATTTTTCTCAACTCGCCATTTACCGAATGACCAAAAATGTTTGCCAAATGTTGTTGCGACAGGAGGTCTGGTACCTGGAGGAGCTTTCGGGGATCGTCGACGAGAAGTTCTAGAAGCTGAGGGAACCACGCCGCTGCTGGCTAATTCGGTGCTACAGCAGGAAGACACCCTGTGACACCTCATTGTCAGAAGGACTTGAGAGAGAAAGTAAAACGGTGGAAACAGGTATGCATTAAGGTGTTCCCATGACAGAGTGAATGTCGACTGCCAAGGCCTGGTGGACGGGAACTGGGCCGACGAGTGGCTAAGTATGGCATTGTGCCTCGTGGCAAACAGGTCGACAAAAGGAGTGCCCCAGATGGTGAAGAGCGAGCTGCAAATACACATTTTCAGAGTCCATTCCCCTCTTATTGGGTTGCGACGCGAAAGGGAGTCTGCAATAACATTCCGATTCCCGGGAATGTGGAGTGACAGGAGTGTTGTGTCTAGACTGATGTAGAGGTGAAGGATCGCAGATGCGACTTCATGAAGTTAGCAAGACCTTGTTCCGCCCTCCTTTCGTAGTTAGGCGATAGCGGTGGTGATGTCAGCGTGGACTTGGAACTACATTCCCTGAAACGAGATCCCAAAAGGGCCCTGGACACAGCTTTCAGTTCGAGCACGTTGATGTGGTCTAGATCGTGGGTGGTTCACAACCCGGAGAACTGGTGATGACCTATGCGTGCTCCCCATCCGTCCAGGGAGGCATCAGTCAGGAGCAGAAGATCTGGTTGAGGTTCGTGTAATGGCACTGACTGAGAAAATACGAGGACGTCCGACCATCACAGGAGAGCATCGAATGGAAAGGCTGAGCCCGTGGGGTGACCGGCAATGCCTTGACGCGAAGATCTTCCCCAACATCGGTATGAAAATGATGAATCGGTCGAGTTATCCAACGTCCATAAGGTACTAAATTTGCCAGAGAATCTAGTTTGCCAATGAGTGAATTGATTTCTGGCAATGTATGGTGGGAAGACTGTCAAAAGGCACGTATCGTTGCAAGCAGACCCGTAATTCTGTCCAGAGATGGCATGAATGTCGCCGTCGCTAGTTCGAAAGCAACAACCAGAAAAACAAAAGACCGTGACAGGATGAGGTGGGACTTAGGGTGGTTAACGCCAAAGCCTAACCGAGCAAGGCAGGACTCGGTTAAATAGCGGTGTTGAAGCAGCATGGCTCGGTCCGGGTTCTTTAGAAGCCAATCGTCGAGAAATGGGCTTAAGGAGACCTGGCATCGATGGGAGCAGCTAAAACCGTGCTGAAGCAGAAGCGTGAAGGTCTGAGGGGCTGCGTTGAGGCCAAAATGTAGCCATTGGAATTCGTAAACCCTGTTGTTGTAAACAAAATGAAAGAGATGATGAACAGAGGTGTGGAGCGGGACATGAAGATAAGCGTCTTCGAGGTCGATGGAGAATGTCCAAGCGCCTGGCTTGAGAGTCTGACGAATGGTGCCGACTTAAAATTTTGAAGTGGAAATTCTTTATTTTCTGATTGTAGCATTTCAGGTCGAAAATGAAACTGGAGACTGGAGGCCTTGGAGGTCCGGAGTAACGGTCGTGGTCTGGACACATGGCACGGGAGACAAACTACCAGTGTCGCCCGCAGGGCCAAGCAGGAACCGATGGAATCGGGGGCGACAGATGCGATGGGGAGTCAGCAGGCTCGGTCCGGGTTCTTTAGAAGCCAACCGTCGAGAAATGCGCTTAAGGAGACCTGGCATCGATGGAGAGCAGCTAAAACCGTGCCAAAGCAGAAGCGTGAAGGTCTGAGGGGCTGCGTTGAGGCCAAAATGTAGCCATTGGAATTCGTAAACCCTGCTGTTGTAAACAAAATGAACAGAGGTGTGGAGCGGGGCATGAAGATAAGCGTCTTCGAGGTCGATGGAGATTGTCCAAACGCCTGTCTTGAGAGTCTCACGAATAGTGCCGACTGTTTCAATTTTGAAGTGGAAATTCTTTATTTTCCAATTGTAGCGTTTCAGGTTAAAAATGAAACTGGAGACTGGAGGCCTTGGAGGTCCGGAGTAACGGTCATGGTCTGGACACATGGCACGGGAGACAAACTACCAATGTCGCCCGCAGGGCCAAGCAGGAACCGATGGAAACGGGGGCGACAGATGCGATGGGGAGTCAGCAGGGACAGTTGATGCGCCGGTGAAAGACCAAAGGCCACCGAAAAGCCCGACAATCCAGGTTTTGGTGACGAAAGGCTGACAACAGATGTCACTGACGACGTGTTGACCGGCGGTGAGGCCTTTTGTGAAACAGCTTTATCCTTCGAGGGGCCCTTAGTCTGAGCCATCTGTCGCTGAAGACGCAGCAATCGTTGGGTTGGCGAAAGGCTAGGCGACAGTGTAACGGCAGACGCTACGACGGCTCAGGTGCTTGTAGCGCCTCCGGTTTCCTGGCTTGACACGGAGATTCAGCTTAAGGTGTTGCGGTGATTATTGCGACTTTTACGGCATAAGCACAGCAAGGGCTACTGTCCCAGCATGGGGGATGGAGCGCAGGGTCCTAAATTAAAGGGGCCTAACCTTAATACTGCTGGTATTTCACTGCCACAAGCGATGGAAATTTAACCGTTTACAAAAGAGCTAAACTAAAAATGGTTTACATATTTATTTACACTTAAACAGTTAATCGACTAGCAAACGAACTGAAGTTAAAAACTCCTGGTTTTTATTATAACATCAGAGAATGAAAAATTACACTTTACATTATGTTTGCACGAGAGCTTTTGAAATAAAAATATTTAAAAGCACAAAGTTTGAATTTACAACAAGTAATTCGGTTTCACAAGTTTACAAGTTTTGACTAAAACAACGTTTGTGTTTCAGAATAAAACAACCATTTAATTTTTCGAATAGAAAAAGCAATACTGAATGCTTCGCAGAGTCGTCCGCAAGACTGAACAGCCCAGGCTGGTTAGAGTCTATCAAACAGTATGTTTCAAACACGCATGAAAGATCAACCGTTTCACAGTTTTGTTTCTAAGTGATAAAACAGAGCCTTAAACCTCCCAGAGTTGCTGTTTGCAAGTCAACTCCTCAAATTATAAAAGCCTCGGCTACTTGTAAAGTCCGTCTGGAGTGAATAACCAATGAATCCCACACAAAGATCACACCGTCAGTTATTTGAATTAATGTTTAAAACAAATAAGAAAGAAGTTGTTTTTAGAAAGAGGACCACTCTGACGTTATGGGGTGAGAAACCTAAGATGCCGGTACAGGCGTCACCACCATAATATTCCCTAGCTAGAGAGAGTTTAAGTTACGAATTTAAACTAGAATTTAGACTTGGGGGTCCTAAATTAAATTTTCAAAAGCTAACAACAAACATACGAACCACTGCCATTTTGCCCGGCATGGCATCCCACGGACATGGCATCTCCACTCCCGACTGGCGTGACCCTTCTCTAGCTTGAGATCTGTGAGCTGTGCTAACGAGGGATTCTGCGGCTGGGGTTTTATACACATTACCGGAAGTTGGCGCGGACGCCGAGGATAGCTACGGGGGTCTGATTGGCTGAGGGCCTCGAGAACAATGGAAAGTGGGAGGAGAAGTCGCATGAACAAAGGAACTGGGTGCAGAGCCGTTTGAAGGAGTAGGGACATGTAAAGACGGAAAAGATAGGCCTGTTTTGAGTTTTACTCAATTGAACTTTGGGAAATAGGCCTTTACTTTGTATTATTGGCTATGGAATGAATATTTACATGTTTGCAACGTGAATAGGCTCTTGTTAAAGCTTAATACTTGGCTTTGGGTAATGCAGAGAGCATGACTATTAAATTTATAAGCTTTAACTGTAAACTGCAGTGTTATACACCACAACTAGTTTTGGGCTGGGGAGGGGGGCAAAAAGGGTTTTCGAAGTTTTTGCACAGTTTGACTTACGGAATTGCTGGGATACAGATCTTTTTAAGAATTGTTTTGGTTTTAATAGTAGTACAAGCCAGTAGCAATGTTTGGTTGGGTCCAGTCGGGCTGAGAGGAGAACTAAAACAAACATATATACACTGAGAGTTCGTGTCTGGTTGAATGCCGACGTCTAATTACTTGGACTAATGGCAGCGTTTCTGGGGGTAAAGGATTATTATAAAAGGCTAAATAAATAAATAAATAGTCTAGCTTGATGGTATGCTAAAACGCATAAAGTTAGAGTGGAGGTTTGAACCCTAAAGTTAAGAGGCAACGTTTTGATCTAAGTGGAAATTTTTTATAGTAGTTGCGATCGTTCAAGCACAATAAAAAATATCACACTTCAAAAAATGGTTGTCTGTACATAGAACAGAGGAAACTTCTCCTAAATTGCAACTAAGCTAGTGTAGGGGCTTTATGCCCAAAAATAAGAGGTATAAAATCAAATACAAAAATACATTTTACAACAATGGCGGCCATGATGAAGTAGCGCTGCTGGTGGTTTTGTTCGATCTTCAAATGTAGATTTGATAATCTTCCAGATGGAAAGTTCAAAATTGGGCTTCCCCAAGAGGCTTGTATTTGGGCAGGCTATCGATGGTGAAAATTTGGAACGATTTGGTTCAATATTGAGAAAACGGCTGGATGTGCCTCGGCGAGGCATTTTGGGTGCCTCAAGAAAAAAAATTTCAATTTTCCGGAAAACTGGCGTTTTTCGGTGGCGCTCGTTTACAGCAGGTCAGATTCAGGGTAGAACGAAGGCGTTGTAAGGTAGGAAAAAACAACACAGAGTCCTTCCACTCGTGGTGGAAGAGAGATGAAGCATGGTCGTGCCACAGTGCTTTTATAGGAGGAGCGCGATTGACGCATGAGCAGTGGGTTACCGAGCTGGCGGCATAGGCCTAAGTTTCTTCTCTAGGAAAAAAATCATTCGAAGACAAGAATGCTAAAAATATAGGTAATTTAAATTTCCGGCGGCAACTAGAAACTAATTTTAGCAGTGTTAAAATTTCATTTCTTACTATTTGCAAAATACTAAACTTCAGTATACATGCTGACTTTGTCCAATCGGCGGTGGTGGGCTAACGAGAACCCAGAGTAGAAAATCACACCATACCTTACTTATTACAGGAACATGACACTTTGTAAGTACAAAATCATGCCATGAAGGTACCCACCAAAACTAGAACTTCATTTTGTCTTTCACTGCAGTCGCTGTGCATTAAAGTCCAATAATATGACTACCTGCAACTGTTCTTTCATTGACTTCCTTTCATTAGAGCCCCTAATACCCGCAGATAGTAGCTTATGAAAGCGTTCCGATTGTTCCAGGAACAGGCAGTGACCATTTAGTGTAACAGGATGCCGCAGCCGTAGGCCCAAGATGCAGCAAGGGCCCTCAGCTTGTGAGCCCGCAGCTCACTAGTTACATCAATATGATTCGGTCCGAGTTCACACGCACGCTTAAGCACAGTATACATCCACTTCCCTAGCTTGAAAGGGGTCGTAGGAAGGGGAATAACTTCACCAGACACCGAGTCTACTTGAATAAAAACTAAAATTTTAACCTGTTAAAATTGGTTTTTACTATCATAAAAATACATACCTTCAGTACTCATTGCTAAATTCGCTAAATTTGGCTTTTTCCCATGCTCAAATAAAATTATTAATAATTTTCACGATATCAACACCAGTTGTCAGCTTTCCCCGCTAGGCGCGCTGCGTAGTCTACCTACTGCAGCCGCCTGCCTCCTGGTGGGAAAAACCCCATTCGCTTTTGAACCTTTCTTGTTCCGTAAGCGGGGAGGCGGGCGGGTCGTACTGAAGGTAATTATTTTTATGATAGTAAAAACCAATTTTAACAGGTTAAAATTCTAGTTTCTTACTATCTGCAAAATACTTACCTTCAGTACTCATTGCTGACTTTGTCACTTTAGGCGGCGGGTTGACACCATAGAAAGTTCGATTATCAATTCTCTAAAAAAGATCACTGATCTATCAGACTCACCTTTCCTTGAATGTGATGGTCCCTTTATGCTGTCTTCCGTATGTGTGTCCTGTGTTCACTGTCCCTTCTTAGAGTTAGTGTTCCAGGGCATTATTTGTCCTGGCCTGACACTGGTGTTGTTGTCTTTTCTTTCACCTGTGTTCCGGCCTCACTTCTCTTGTTACCACTGTGTACTGCTAGGTTATTGGCTGGTCCTACTGAGTCCCAGCGACAACATGCTGTGCCACTTTTTCTGAACCGCTTTCTCCTGTCGTATCCCGCAAATAGTGTTTTATGAATGTATTTTTACTCCTCCATTTGCACGCTGCTATCACTTCGTCCAGCGGTGTACCTCTACCGTACGCCCACGATGCGGCCAGGGCCCTAAGTTCGTGTGCGCGCACTTCTTTAGGTACGTCGGCGTGCTCCGGGCTCAACTCGTATGCCCGCCGGATGACCTGGCAGATCCAACCACCCAGTTTGAAAGGCGTGACTGCCTTACTAACGAGGTTGCCTGTTGACTTCTCCACGTCCATGAACAGTGGCGTTGCTTCCTCCTGCCATGCACCCTGCTTGCATACTACGTCCGTTCTGTCTAGATATACTTCAGCGCACTGATCGTGCACTGCAGTCTTTCCTCACTTCCTGGCTCTTGTCTGTGACCCAGTGCCTGGATCACCACTGGTTGTGGTGTCACATTCGGTTTTGAATTCTTCACTCTGAAGTTTGCCAGGAATACTAACGATACAGATGACCAATCCCTCTCGAAACGAATGTGACCTTATTTCCTCTAACCGCGGACGCCAAAGCCACTAGAAAAACTGTTTTCTGCGTGAGCAGAGGCAAGCTGGCTGACGCCAGGGGTTCGTATGGAGGGTTTGCCTGACTGGTCAATACCAGTGGTAGACTCCACTTTGAGAACATCCTTTTCGTTCTCGGGCGAGCATTCTCGAACCCCACGATAAGCTTCGAAATCACTGGATTTGAAACAACCTCTGTCTTTCCCAGGCAAGTCAGGACGGAGTTGATCGCTGAACGATATCCTTTAATCGATGTCGCTGATAACCCCCCCTTCTTGAAAAGTTCCTCCAGGAACTATGTCAACTTAAATATGGTTGGGTTGCATGGGTCGGCACAGTGTCCTTTCGCCCAGGCGAACCACCTCTTCCACTGTCCTTCGTACATGTCCGAAGTTGATTTTCTGACGGACTGCAGTATTCTTTCTGCTACCTCTTCGGAAAAAAAAAAGAATTTTAACAGGTTAAAATTGGTTTTTACTATCATGAAATTACTTACCTTCAGTACTCATGCTAAATTCGCTAAATTTGGCATTTCCCATGCTCAAACTAAAATTTCCTTTAAATTTTGATTTCAACACCTGTTGCCCGTTTTCGCCGCCAGGCGCACTGCGCAGTAATACCTGCTGCAGCCGCCTGCCTCCCGTGGGAAAAACCCCATTCGCTTTGAACCTTTCTTGTTCCTCAGCGGGGAGGCCGGCGGGTTGTACTGAAGGTAAGTAATTTTACGATAGTAAAAACCAATTTTAACCTGTTAAAATTCTTGTTTCTTACTATCTGCAAATTACTTGCCTTCAGTACTCATGCTGACTTTGTCGTTACGGTGGTGGGTTTTAGGAACACTTTACTACATTGAACCTAACTACCAACTTAATTTCTAGATTTGCTCACCTGAAGATATGGTCTTTCATCCTTCTTTGGTGCCACTCTCTTCCACTGTTGGTGTACTGGTTCTTCTTAGACCCAGTCCACCTTTTCCATCTGCCTCACTTCTGATCGCTTGTCAATTGTCGTCTGTTGTCTCTTCTTAGATCTAGTGACGTCCGACTTCTGTCGGTACATCTGTATGATCTGGGCTTGTCTCATATGCCCTCTGTATGACTTGACAAATCCACCTGCCTAGTTTGAACGGCATGACTGATTTGTTTACCACTTCTCCTGCTGAATTGTCTATGTCCAGAAAAAGGGTTTTTTTTTTCCTTAACTGTCTGGTCTGTTTTTACCTCTGCTGTCCTTTCGAGGTAATATTTCGGAGCTCTGATGGGGCATTGCAGTTTCTCCTCACTCCCTCTCGGTTTTCCGTGTCCTATCGCATGTATCACTACTGGTGTGGGCTCCACGTCCGGTCTCAAGTTCTTTGCTCTGAATTCTGCTGGGAATATAAGTGACACCGATGACCAGTCTCTTGCAAACCTGATGTGGCCTTCTCTCCTTGAGAATGCTGCCACCTCGCTCTGTCTCGCTGCTGACGCTAGAGCGACGAGGAAAACCATTTTTTGCGTTAGTATCCTGATTGATGCCGATGCCAATGGTTCGTAGGGCGGTTGTGCCAGACTGGACAGGACCAGGGGCAGGCTCCATTTTGCAAACAACGTCCTCGTTCTGGGCAACGCGTTTTCGAATGCCGAGATGAGATTTGATAACATAGGGTTCGACACCACTGTTGACCTCCCCAAGCACGCGAGCACCGAATTTATGGCCGACCTGTATCCCTTTATCGAGGTTGGCGACAATCCTTTTTTAAATAAATCCTCCAGGAACTGAGTGAGTTCAAAAATGGATGGGTCACTGGGTTCACATCCTCTTTCCTTTGCCAACGCGAACCATCTCCTCCACTGCCCTTCGTACATGTCAGATGTTGATTTTCTCACTGACTGTAGGAGTCTGCTCGCTATTTCTCTGGAGAAACCTTCTTCTGTCAGATTTGTCTTCAGAGTCGCCACCCGTGAAGATGTAGAACTTCTGGGTTTGGTTGGGTCGTCGTTTCCCTGTGCCGAGACAGAAAACTGTCTGTCAATGGCAGCACAACTGGCTCTTCTTTGCTCAGTTCCAGCAGGTCCGGAAACCAACTGGCTGCCGGCCAGTATGGCGCTACTAGAAAAAAAGATCCAGATGATTCCCCTATTTTGTTCGCCACTTGCTGCAGTAGTGTAACGGCGGATGCTACGACGGAGTAGGTGCTTGTAACACAGCTGGTCGCATGGTGTAACTGGCTCTTACTATCAATCACTCTACTTTGCTTTTACGTACTTTTGGGTTCAAAACAGCACAACTGCTACTGTCCCGATGTAGGGAATGGAGAATTGAAGTCCTAATCTAAGACCTGACTAGTGATTAAATAGCGGGTAACGCTGCCACCAAGGTGGGAATAGGCTAGCAAAGTTAAATTTGAAGAGAATTGTCTTAAATACTAACTTCTAGCAAACAACGAACTATAAAACCGACGGACATTTAAAACTCCTGGTTTTTATTTTAGTCAAACATGTTAAAACATTAAAACATTTGCACTTTACTATTACATTTGGTAAATTTACACCTTGTTTAGGTTATAAATGACACGGGGGGGGATTTACATTAAATTTTCACATTAAATTTCACATTAAATTTCACAAACAATTTCAAATAGAAACAGTGATTTTAGGCAACGGGGATTTCGCAAAAGAGCCCACTAAATTACAAACAGCCTCGGCTGACCTATAATAGTAGACCTGGTTTTACAGTTATGTTTCAAACGGGAACACCCAAAAGATCAAACCGTCTGCCTCGGAATTCACATTAAAAAAGGGATGTACGCTCCATGAAGTACTATGCTTCTGCAAATCTAATTGACCCGACGGCCTCTGTTCTCCCCCCCCCCCCCCTAGACCTTGGCCCCAGAAGCTGTTCTGGAGTCTGCCGAACGGTCTCCTACCCTTCGTTAGGGAGAAAGCGGTCCCCGCCGTTGAGAGCGGTTTGGTCTTCTCCTTCAACTCCGGCGCCAGCTCTAGTAACTTTCCGTTGAACACCTCCGACGACGCGTGGATGGGGAGCAGCCGTAGTTGACCAGCAATGTCTGTGGGAATCTGTGTCGCCGACTCCAATAGAGCGTCTCTCTTTCTAAACACTGAATTCATTAACAGTCTCGCGGACCAGTTAAGGCTATCCCGCTGAAAGGAAGAAGCCCTTTTCATGAGGTGCAGGCATTCTCTAACATTCTCGTCGTCTCGTAGCTCCGGTCTATTGCGCACTAAAGATTTGATCGCTGCAGTCGATGCTGAGTACACCAGTTCGGCGTGTTAATTGGCACGGATCCCGCACCGTAGCATTATCTCGTCCTCGTCGTGCAGACTGAGACGCGTGCGGATGACTGCGGGTGTCCTGAGTACAGAGTCCATTTCAAGCTCCGCTTTTTCGGTGATGTACTCCGCTTCCGGGAATGTTTTGTATCGTTTTTTGGATGGGGCACCTTTCCCTGTTGATCTGAAAAACATCTTGGTTTTCTTTGGGTCATGGGCCAGTAAGGGTTTGGACAAAGAAATCAGTTTGTCGTCTCTTCTAGTCAGGGCTTTACTGTTCAGTTAACTATCGAAAAGCCACTGCTGATTGTGGGAGGTGCAGTGGCTGAGCCTTTATCATCCCTGAATTAGCGTAAGTGTCCATAGGGGGATCGTCCGGGTCTTCCTCGACAGGTGCCGCCTCTTTTGCATACCGAGTCTCGCGTAGATGTTTAAAAACGTAGCCGGCAAAAGTCTTCCAGTGAATAAAGCCTGGGCCTTCTTCAAACGGATCATCGTTATCGGTTGACTCCGGGACGAACTCTTCCTCCTCATCCTGCCATTCACCTTCCTCCCTTTCCTCAAACTCGACTTCCCCTTCAAGGTCAAAAGTTTCCTCCTCAGAAAAAATGTCGTCAGCCTCAAAGCCCTTCTTGACCTTCTTGCACACTGCATGACCAGGGTCAGGTTCGTGTTTCCGTTTTGACAAATTTCGTTCACTAAAAGTTTCGACCTTTTTCCCCAAATGTCCCTTTAATACATTTTCCGGTGTGTGCAGGCTTTTGGTGCAACTCTTCAGTGCTTCCCTTAGTACCTGAAGGTGTTCCTCCAAATGATCACATCCGTAATTTGCGTCTCCCTTCGTAGGCGACCGTCGGCGCAACGGCGATTGCCGGCACGTCCCCGCCCTAGCCGCCCTTGGTGACCTCTCTTTCTCGGGAAAATCTCTGCGGCCTTTCCCCGATCTATGGCTCGGCTATGAATGCTTGCTTCTGCCGTGCGATGGGGACCGCGACCTGTGCGGCGACGTGCTGCGCTGGCCGCCGCCCCGGCGTGGTGATACTCGGCATACCGGCGACCCCCGGCGCTCCGGCGATACTCGGCGCCCCGGCGACCCGTTACGCTCGGGCGACGTGCTGCTATCCGACTCAATCGGCGGAGACTTCTGCCCGTCGCCGACCCACATTTGTTTAGCCATCTCTAAAAACCTCGTAAACCCGACGCCCACCGGCACGATTTTCCATGCTCGAGTCGACATTTGTCGTTCAGCGAACTTGAGCCCTTTTCCCGTCCGCATTCCCTTTTCTTGGGAGCGGACTGAGATTTTGACACTTTACTACATCTTATACTTGTGTCGGCTCTATCCCTGCGGGCGCCTCCGGAATTCTTTCCGTCCGTGTGATGACCGCTAGCGGTGGATGTTTTTCCACTTTTCCTGCCACTCTCATCCACTTTTTTCTCTCACTTTTTTACTACCATCCTTCCTAAGAATATCACTTGGGTTGCCTACGTTACCCCCTTTGGATGCGTTAACACTATGGCTCTTAATGGCAGCGCTCGACTTTGGGGCGGTCGTGCTGCCCATTTTAATTTGCATTTTCTCATTGTCCGGCGCCATTTTTTCCTCCCCCGGAAAGGCACGTTCGTTATCGTTCATGGGAGTCATAGAAACACTCGGATTACTAATTTTCTCGCTCCCCTCGATAGGCTTATGGGCTTTCAACAGATCAGCGAAAGAGGCCAAAAGTTCAGATTTCAAAGTGTCAATTTTTGTCTCCAACGATTTATTAATGTCTTTAGTAATAATCGCCCTGGATTCGTCTGACTTCAGGTTAGCCGTGACCGCCGCCATGTTTTTTGCAGCTAATACGACCGCACCCAAAGAGTTTGGGGCATAAACCGCCTTATCGGCTTCAACAAAACCTTCAAAGTCCGTAGACGAAATGGTACTAGAGTCCTCGTGAAAAATAGCAGGTGCGTTGGGGTCAACCCCCATTAATCTCAAACGATCATCAATAGACTGAATACTCTTACCGGCCTTTTTCTCCTTGTTGGCCCGCTTGTTGTCTGTCTTGCGCCAGGCCCGCAACACGTGTGTGATGGCCGCCGCTTCGTGTAACGCGCACAGATCACAAAACTGATTCACAAAATCACATTCCCTACACTTGCGGCATGAAGGGTGAAAATCCTGTGGTGTTTTGACGCACGTGCAGCTTGG
>JAHWFP010076882.1:13292-29128 GCA_023313725.1 Lithobius niger
GATTATGACTACACTGTCCGGTACAAGCCTGGCAAGTTACACTTAAATGCGGACGCGTTGAGTAGATATTTTGTTTAAAACAAGTTCTTAAATGTTTAACATTTTGTTTTCAATACAAATTAACTGAAAATTAAAGTTTACCTGCATTTTTTATTTTGTCATTTTGGTCTGTTGGGAGCTCATCCTGAAGCAACTCCCAGTTAATTCCCGTTTTGGCCTTCACACCTAAATTTTAAGTGCCTATGTTTTACTCCTTTTGTCAATATCAACGTCTCCCTTTATGGGAGAATATTTACAAAGATTGTAACAACACTAATTAAATGTTCATTAGGGACATTCTACGGGAGCTGCAATGTGTCCCCGGTTGGCTCCTCTTTAAGTTTTCTACGAAATGGCTTTCTTCCCAAAAACAGCCGTCAGTCTACCCCTGGGAGATAAAGGATAGCCCTGTTTAGAAGGTTGTTGCGTTTTTATCCACAAACCTCCCAGTGATTGTATTGTTGTATTTAAGTTATGGATCTTATCTCAAAATCCTTCAGTGTCAAATTCACCATGTAAACAAGTTGTTTGGTAACCTCAAACCATCCCAGAGGGAGTAGTTTAACAGTAAATAGAGCTGGTTATTTTATGCGTACCCATAGTATTCGATTCTCCGATCCCTATCGCAGCGGCTAGGTTAATTGAAATGCGGCGGAGGGTTAATTTCGCAGTCATCCCAGATAAAAAAAATGACTAGACTTGAGCAGAGGCAGAATCCGTACGGGACATATTACCAGAGCAGTAGATGGCCTCATTTATTTGTTATAACGAAACAACAAAATTAACCCTGTTCAAACTAGTGTTTTTCTTGATAAATGCCTTTTTGCCCCATTTTCAAATACTTGCACGATATTCCTGCACCAAGCAGCGCGGACAGTATTTAGTTAATGGTTGCAAAAACAGTAAAAATTTAACTTGTAAATTTTGATTTGCTTAAAGTTCTCTGAGCCACAAAAACGTTGGTCCCCCAAAAATACAAAACGGCGAAGTCAACATTTATGTAAACTGTGTACTTTATTTCTTGTCAATTTTTTTATATAAATATAATATTTTGGCGGTCTTGTGTTTTTGCATATCTTGTGTGCACTTACCTTTACATTATAGCTTTTATTCCGAGTTCTCAGGAACCCCGAATAAAATCCTGCGTCCGGGGCGTGTAAACGAGCGCCACCGAAAAACGCCTGATTTCCGGAAAATTTGAAATTTTTTTTCTTGGAGCACCCAAATGCCTCGCCGAGGCATATCCAGCCGTTTTTTAAATAATAAACCAAATCGATCCAAATTTTCACCATCGATAGCCTGCCCAAATACAAGCCTCTTGGGGAAGCCCAAATTTGAACTTTCCATCTGGAAGATTGTCAAATATGCATCGGCAGATCGGCCAAAAACCCCAGCAGCGCTACTTCATCATGGCCGCCATTGTTACAGGGCTCGAATTGTCGTAAAAAAATTGCATAGCAGAAATGCGACACAAAATGCAAATTTGCGTAGCAGTCACGAAAAAATGATTAGCGACTTAAAAATAATTTATTTAGTAAAAAACCATACAAAAAGTTTACTTTATTTGAAACAATAGCCATTTTTGTTTCACTTTTGTTTTGCTACACGCACGGATGCTTGGTCAAGATTATGGGATCCGGTGCACGTTAAGACTATTTTGACCCGTGTCTGAAACGAAAGCACCACCAACTAAATAGCGAAGGTGATGGTACGACCAATGATTTCCCAGAATGCATGTGCGACGCTTGGCCTGCGTATAAAGTAAGAGGGATTAACATCATGACTACGCTGTTATGTTGTTAGGTTTAATACAGTTGCGTTGCTAAACTGCGATACATTATTTAATTTTGCATCGCTAAAGTTTAAATTTGTGGTGCAAATTGCGATGCGATACCGCTCATTTCGAGCCCTGTTGTTATACCTTGTATGTTTGTATTTGATTTTATACCTCTTATTTTTGGGCATAAAGCCCCAAACACTAGCTTAGTTGCAATTTAGGAGGAGCTTCCTCTGTTCCATGTACAGACAACCATTTTTGAAGTGTGATATTTTTTATTGTGTTTGAACGATCGCAACAACTATGAAAAATTTCCAATTAGATCAAACATTGTCCGTTAACTTTAAGGTTCAAACCTCCAAATTAACTTTATGCATTTTAGCATACAACTGAGCTAGACTATTTATTCTCTTATTTAGCCTTTTATAATAATCTTTTACCCCCAGAAATGCTACCATTAGTCCAAGTAATTAGACATCGGCATTCTACCGGACACGAATTTTAGTGATTATATGTTTATTTTAGTTCTCCTCTCAGCCAGACTGGACCCAACCAAATGCTACTGATAGCTTGATCTACTATTAAAACCAAAAGAATTCTTTAAAAGATCTGTTTCCAAGCAAATCCGTAAGTCAAACTGTGCAAAAACTTCGAATCCGCAATTTTAGCCCCCCTCCCCAGCCAAAACTAGTTGTGGTGTATAACACTGCAGTTTACAGTTAAAGCTTATAAATTTAATAGTAATGCTTTCTGCATTGCCCAAAGCCATGTATTAAGCTTTAACAAGAGCCTATTCACGTTGCAAAGATGTAAATATTCATTCGAGGATTGTAATTCGCCAAGGACTCCAGGGCACTCATGGAATCACTAAAGATAATGAAATGCGTGCCCTGAAGGTCAAGGATCCATTCCACCGCCAAACCAAGAGCGAAAAGCTCTGCAGAAAACACAGAATAGCCGGATGGAAGGCGGTGGGCAACCGTCACTCCCTTACAAACACAAGCACAAGCCAAGCCAACGTCTGACTTCGACCCATCAATAAACAGCCGCTGATAACCGGCGTACTGAGAACACAGCCGCCGGAACTCCTGTAAGTACCTTGCTGGTAGAGTGGAACCCTTCGGGAGGGACGCCAGAGCGAAAATGAAAATGCCACTTGGGACAAGCCAAGGGGCCACTGGCATCCCCCCAAGCCTCAAGACGCAGGGCATTTCAAAGACTATTTCCTGACAGGACTGCTGGAGCCCATCGCGGAAATCACCCTTACCCACCCTGCATCTACCGACCCGCAACTCTGGTCCCAAAACCATGGACCAAGCAGGACTGGATTGCACAGCACGCAAACGCACAGCATACTGAATTGCAAGCTGTCGCCGACCAATGGCTAAAGGCGGCTCCGAGGCCTCAGCATAGAGGCTGAGCACTGGAGACGTCCGAAATGCCCCAGTCGCCAGACGCAGGCCACTGTGATGCACAGTGTCCAACATCTGGAGAGTGGAGTCACTAGCCGAACCATACACCATGCACGCATAATCAAGTCTGCTGCGGACAAGGGCTCGGTAGAGGCGCAACATGGCAGTGCGATCGGCACCCCATGAAGTGCCCGAAAGAACCCGCAAGATGTTAAGTGCCCGCAAAGATTTGTCCATAAGTTGGCACAAATGTGGAAGCCAAGATAACCTGGAATCGAACACCAGACCCAGGAAACGTGTCTGTGGGACAACAGGAATCTGTGCCTGCCCCAAGTACAGGCAAGGATCTGGGTGCAGTGTTCGTTGGCGGCAAAAGTGAACGCACACAGTCTTGCCCGGAGAAAACCGGAAACCATTACTGAGCGCCCAGTTCCAGACTTTGTTAATCGCCAGCTGTAGCTGCCGCTTGCAGGTCTGCATGCGAGCTGCCCTAAAGCGCAGGCCGAAGTCATCGACAAACAATGACTGTGGAATGGCAGCTTGCCGAGCAATGGGGTTGATCCCAATAGCAAACAAGATGACACTAAGAACACCTCCTTGAGGCACACCATTCTCCAAGACAAACGGGCGGGAAAGAGTCGCCCCGACACAAACGCGAAAAGAACGGCCGGAGACGTAAGCGGAAAGGAACAGTGGCATCCGTCTCCTCAAGCCACAGTCATAGAGATTACGGAGAATCCCATAACGCCAGGTCGTATCATAAGCCTTCACCAAGTCAAAGAAAACTTGAACCAGATGTTGACGCAGGCGAACAGCCTCCCTCACATCTGATTCAAGGGCAACAAGATGATCGATAGTTGACCGAAACCGTCGAAAGCCACACTGGGACGCAGATAAGAATCCCTGTGATTCCAACACCCAGACCAACCGCTCACTGACCATCCGTTCCATAAGTTTACAGACACAGCTAGTCAGAGCGATTGGGCGAAAGCTGGAAAGAGAAGTAGGGTCTTTGCCCGGTTTCACAATCGGGATGACCACTGCTGCCCTCCACACAGCTGGAATAGAGCTAAAGCTTCAGACTAACGGTCGCCACACGCCAGTTGGCCGGTAAAACGTGATAGCTGGCGACAATACGACACTATTGCACTCGACAAAGTTGGCGACTATTGTCACGTTTTATTTATTGAAAATAAGATATACCGAACTGATATTGTCAATCAGTGTCTGATCGGAAAAAAAAAGTTGCAGGTGAAAATTTGACGAGTAATGAAACAATTGCTGATAAATCACTATAAAGCTCGTCAATCGCCAACAAGCTGTGCGCTTGATCGCAACATGAACGCAGAACCGACTGGGAAAGTCACTATTCCTGGCATAAGAAACAAAAAGCATTAATTCGATGTAACTTACCTTCACCTATTGCAAAAAAAAAAAAAAATACTAACCGCGCTAGAGGCACGTTTTCCCGGGAATCACACATGTTATTGTCAGTTAGGCTTAACGCACGGACAAACAATTTGATTTCTGAATTTTTATTTTTAAAAGATTTAAACATTCACTTCATGTGGTAGATGTTAAGATTAGAAGACCCAAGATTCATTTCTTTGGAGAAACTGCTGAAATCTGCTGATTTAATTTCGTTTACAGAAGAAGCCACTGTCAGCCCTAGTCTACCGGAAGCAGGAATAACTAATCAACAAAACAAAAAAAGTTGATTTTTTTTTAACAATTTTTTTAATTTAAAATGTTTTGTTTGGTGTTACTAAAATATTAAATAAAGTTTAAATACAGACATAACTGTTAGGAATATCTAACCTACTGAAACACCAGACATGACTAACATAACCATGCTGGTAAGATGTACATTTTTTTTTTAAGATTTAGTTTTTGCATTAACGATTTAATTAATGGTTTGATTGGGCTTTATTTATGCATTAAATTAAATTTAAATTCAGGCATGACTGTCAGGAATTGCTAGCCAATTAAAAAACCAGACATGACCAGTGGCGCAGGGAAGGGGGGGGCCACGGGGGCCATGGCCCCCCCCGAAACGAAAGTGAAGCAAGAAAAAAAAATGCCTTTTTTTTTTTAATTAACAATTTCTTTATTTGTGCTTTAGGTCAAGCTGTGTGAATGTTGAGTAGCCGGTTAATCGTAAAATAAACTAAAAATAAATTCAGGAACATCGAATCTGTTTTAGCGTCTGACAGTTCTTGGATAAGTCCCCTTCCCTACTTGAAACCATTTCCCCGCTAATAATCCAAATAACACATTCCAGGCGCTTGCCAAATCCTTTGTAATCTGCCTACTTTGCTCCTCCCCCAAGCAACGTACTCTTTCGTCAACCAACTCTTTCCATCTCACTTACTTAACCTTCAACCCTCCACCCCTAAAAACCCTTCTTAGGTGGGCATAGCCAGTCGGTCATAATACCACTATATTGGTATTCTCTCTTCATTCCCTGACTTTCTTTGGCAATGCTCGTAAGAAGAAGAAGCAAGACAAAATCAAAGGAAGTGAATACGGCAGGAAATAATAGAAGTGAAGATGAAGGCTGTCCAGAAACACATGAAAATCTTCCAGTTAAAAAGTCGAAAACAGCAACACGCAGGTTGGATTACACAGAACGGTAAGCCAGTCGGCTCAGAAGGGTTAAAAAAAAATACAGATGCAAACCTATTTACGTTGCCTTTTGGACTTAAATATCAGACTGCCTGAACGGGGAATCGAACCCACGATCTCTGAAACATTCAAAGTCCGAGGTCTACCTCTGAGCCATACTGGCACGGCCTGACACGGTCTGTATTTATTTAACGCAAGTTGGATGTAGGAAACTTTGACGAAACCAGATGGAGCAAAAAGCAGGTCTTCTCAACGGAGGAGAAATTGGAATTGTTTTCCCTGTTGGGTTCTAGATCAAGATCATGTTTTTCCACAAATGATGCAAAATGAAAGAAATCGTTCTTTTCCACATAAATGGCTTAACAAGAACCAATGGCAGGCTTACAGTAAGGGAAAAAATAAGACATTTTGCAAAAGGTGTCTGATTTTTTTGCCAGAAAAGTCTGGCAAAGGAAAAGGCCGACAACTGCGTTCGTTAGTAAAAACAGCATTCACTAATTATGAAGATGCAATTGAATTGTTTGACGAACACAGCCAGAAAAAAAATACCGGGAAAACGTAATGGACAAATCAGACATTTTTATTTTTGTTACTTCCGGAAAAAGAGAAGATATTCGACATCAACTTGATAATGCTCGTAAAGTGGAAGTTATGGAAAACCGAGAAGGGTAAGCAGAGAAAACGTAGATAATTTAATTTTTTCTGTCAGTTTCACATGATTTGAAATGGGCCTATAGGCTTATTATTTAATATATTTGGCTTTGGTTACAGCTTTTGTCAATGCCATATTATTTTACCAGTTTAGTCAAGTAGTTTGTTATTTTAGTTATTATCGTATCCCGTTACTTTTAACATTAGGGTAGGCCTAAACATTTATGAAATTAATCGTGGATGTGAAAAATAATAGCAGGCCAATTTTAGGCTAATTAAAAAGTGTTTTGATCGTGTAAAATCGTCCATGAAACCAATATAATTACTTTTTACACTAAATACGGCAAAAATAAATTGCTATAATATTAATAACTAGGAAAAAGGGTGGAGGGTGTTGGTTGAGACCTAATGGGACGTCGACAGCTAGGTTATTAGCGCCAATCTCAGTCACAGTGCAGTGGTCCGGATTGCTCCACACATTACAGAGATGTTAAAACAAGCCCCAAATCTAGATCTTATCATACATCTGTACCTCCTGCAAAAATAAAAAAATAAAAACTCGGACAAGAGGCAGAAAAAATTCTTGGGTGAAAAGGTCCAGGAAAAAAAGACCTAAGGGGAAAAGGTCTGGATAAAAAGATTTGGGGAGAAAAGGTCCGTGGAAAGAAGGTTCGGAAAAAAAGATCCAGTGGACAATTAATGTACGAAAGAAAATTGTCCAGAAAAAAAAGGGTCTGCGGGATAAAGTCCGTGGAAAAGAGGTCCTGAAAAAAAATTGCAGGAAAAATAAGTTTTTAATTTTCTTGAACATTAACAAAAAACATTAACAACTTTAACATGATCGCATCATAATGCTAAATAAATTTCTCAAGAATATGTAAAAACAGTACCCTTTAGAAGCCAGATAAGGCAATGATGAACACCAAAATGCTTCAGCTTCCGGGGCTCTGCCCCGGACCCCGCTGGGGGAGCTTACAGCGCTCCCCCAGACCCCCTTGCTGACTTTGTTCGGCCCCCTCCGAAAATTTTTTCTGGCTGCGCCACTGGACATGACTATCTGATAACTGCCAAGCTCAAGGTTCTAAATAACTTTTTAACAAAATCTGTAAAAGACACGTGTTCGTTTAATTCAGTATACAATTACACAATACTAAACTTTAGAATACAAAGGTCAATTCTAAAAAGGTTTTTATTTTGATAGCAAAGATTTTTTTAATACGAGTCATTGATTAAAAAAATAAAAATAAAAACCGCTTGCTCGGTCTTACAAATAAATCTAGGCCTATTCTGTTACTTGTTTAAATCTATTACCGTGATTGTACCTTTTTTTTTCGGGGGGTTTGGGACTCCTCGGCAAACTAATAAATTATATAAAATATGCACGGCGACAAAATTATGAATTGTACTCATTGGCGACCAAAAATTTTATTGTGGCGACTAAAAATAATCAGTCCACTGGCCACTGTCTACTAAAGAAAAATTCTAATCTGAAGCTTTAAATAGAGCCCTCCGCCCACACACGGTTGAACATTTCCAGCAAGAACTGCTGGGATGCAAGAGGCAGATGTTTCAACAGCTGATAATGAACATCATCAGGGCCAGGAGCGGAGTCATGCGACTTGGACAAAGCTGAAACAAATTCCTGCCTGGTGAACAGCAAATTGTACTCCTCCGGCCCGTCGAAGCGAAAGTCAAGAGAGCGAGCCTCTTCCTTACGCTTAATCCCGAGGAAACCAGGATCATAATGGTCATCACTCGAGACCCACGCAAATGCAGATGCAAGACAATCGGCGATATCCGGCACAGATGAAACCATGGCATTCGCCACCCTCAGCTGCGATACCAGGGAAGGCACGTTCCTCCCCGAGATCTGGTGCACCTTCCTCCACACCTGCTGAGCTTGCGTGGAGCGCGTGATCGAAGAAACATAAGCCGACCACGAAGCACGCCTAGCCTCACGGATGACAAAACTGGCACGGGCACGACAGCGCTTAAAGGCAACAAAATTGTCAGTAGTTGGGCTAACCGTAAATGCACGCAACGCTCGCCTGCGGGCCCGAATGGCCCGCCCGCAAGCAGGCGTCCACCACGCAACAGGAACCCGTCTTGGCTGTGTGGACGTACGCGGGACAGAAGCATGAGCAGCAGAGACGATTACATCAGTGAAATGAGTTGAAAGTTCATCCACATCAGTTAAGTCCTGCACCGCATGCTGGAAAACAGCAGCCTCAGCAAAGGCTGACCACTCAGCTTGTTTCAGCGCCCACCGGGCTGGCCTGGAAGCAACAGAACCCCCCTGTGTTGTGGACAACACAATGGGGAGGTGATCGCTCCCATGCAGATCGGCAATGACAGCCCCAGTGAAGTGAACCGGGATAGCTAAAGAGCAAATGGCCAAGTCCACCGCTGGCCAATTACCTGTGGCCAGATTGCAGTGGGTCATGGCACCATCGTTCAAGACAGAAATGGACCCCCTCTGCATCCACTCCTCAAGTATTCTCCCCTTGTTGTCAGTATGAGGCCTTCCCCACTGGACATGGTGGCTGTTAAAGTCGCCCAGCAAGAGGAAAGGTGCAGGAAGCTGGCGGACCAAGTCCTCCAGGTCACCAACCCCAAAGACCACATCTGGTGGCAAATAAAGCGAATAGACAGTAATATCCAAATGAAAAGAAACTCGAACTGCTACCACCTGAAATCTAGTGTGCAGAGGCACACTGGAATGCGGCTGAGAGTGGTGCACCAGCACTGCAACACCACCATGTGCACGTGGCACAGGGTCCGCATCCAGACGGTAGACAGAATAACCCCGAACAACCGGATTATCTGACGCCTTAAAGCAAGTTTCCTGGAGGCAGCAGCACAGAGGTCGCCAATGCGACAAAAGCAGCCGCAGCTCTTCTGCATGGGTCCGATAACTTTGGCAGTTCCACTGAACGATGGTATGCGCAGGCATTAGGACGGGGTTAAGACTGAATCATCCTCCTCAACTCCTCCCCTGGGCGAACCGAAAACATCTGAATCCTCCCCTGAATCAAAAGTCGGAGTGAGGTCCGAACGAAGTTGTCCTCGGAAGGAGTAAAAAGCTCAGGAGAAGTGGAACAGGAAATATCTCCCTGCTCCATGGGTAAAGGAGTATCAAATAGTGGAGGGGACACAATGGACCCCTCAGCAAGCTGGTCGTTCAACGACCGTTTCACCTTCTCTCCTGGTGGCGACTTCCTCACGGGTGGTGTTGAGGCTGTACCAGCAGGAGCCTTCTTCGACACTTTCTGTGGTGCACTCCGGGCGGGAGAAGGCTTAACTGCAGCTTTAACCTGCCTGGGAACAGTAACAGGAACAGTAGCAGGAACAGAAACATTCGCTGGCTGGGCAGATGTCAACGGCAAGGCAGCAACCGGTTCCGAAGAACCCAAAAGACCCTGCAAAGATGGATGTTGCTGGGTCAACAAAGTAACAAGCATGCCTACCGTCTTCGTCAAAGACCAGCGCGCAAATCCACCAAATCAGCAGACTCACTAACCGAGCCAGGCAATGGTACACTGCACACCTGCGCAAAAGATCGGGTCATCGGTGCTGCCGATAGTTTAGCTTTCTTCTGGGCCTCCGAGTAGGAAAGCCCGTCCTTCACCTTCAATTCCTGCACACGACGTTCCTCTAAATAAACACGGCAGTCCAGTGAAGAGGCCTGGTGCTGACCACCACATTGATGCACTGCTCTGGGCCAGCACAGTCAGCGCCTTCATGGACTGCCTGAGCACAGCTAACACAGGTAGGCTTACCTTTACACGAGCCACTGGTGTGGCCGAAGCGTTGACAGCGGAAACACCGCATTGGATTTGGTACATAACTCCTGACCTTCAACCGCAGGTAACCGGCAGTAATGTGCTGCGGTGCAATTGGAGTATTAAAGGTCAGGAAAAAGGTGTCAGTTGGCTGGACACCATTCTCGCCTTTCCGCGTCAAATGCTTCACAGCCGTAACGCCTTGTGACTTGAGTTCGTCCAGGATGACATCATCACTGAGACCCATCAAATCAAAGCACGTCACGACCACCTTACTGCAATTTAAAGTACGATACAGCTCCACACGCACCGGGCATAATCCCAGTGCGCTCGCCTTCAAAAGCCTCTTTGCCTGAGCATCGTCCGCAACCTCCACAAGGTATCCCCCAGCACGAAGCCGAGAGACACTCTTCGGATCTGAACCACAGATCCCTTTTAGTGCTTTGTGGACAGCGAACGGACCGAGTTGTGTAACATCTCGGCCCTCGCCTGTCACCACCAAAACTTCGGGACTTGGTCCCGACTCTTACTAATGTCTGGTAACTGGGCATCAAACCCAACCATCTCGGTTTCCCTCCTCTGGCGCTTGCTAGTGCGGCGAGGAGGGGAAGAATTTTTGAAGGAAGAAATTTTATCGGGGGAGGGGGGGAAGTACTTGCCATGGAGAGCAAAAAAGTCGCTTCGGTGCGCCCTCCAGAAAAGAAAAACCCTGCGCGATACTCGGGTGATGCAGGGCCGGAAGCCGCATATCCAGGGCCCTGCACCAGGAAGCTAACACCGCCGTCTATCTCGCATGCCGAGAGGTGAGGCCACCAAGGAAGCCGTACACACCACCTCCGTCGATAACCCAAACAGTTCGGGTCCGTGATGCAGACGGATACAGCAAAAGCCGCCTCCCCACATCGACAGGACCAGAAAGGTCATAGCCGATTGACCTTAGGCCGGCTCGCCCAGGCCACCCGTCCTCCGGAATAAGGAGCCAAAGCCCGAAAGCCAGGATCTCCGCCTCCACGGATTACTAGGTTGCAGCACACGGCCAACATGCTGGGGGATGAGGATGGAAAGCCCAGTGGCCAGAATGGGCAAATTGGAATCAAACCCAAAAGGGGATTCAAACTGCCTAACATCCTCTAAGCAGCCACCCCGGGCCCGGTTTGTCTGGATGTCCCTTCACCTCTTTATGACTAGTGCTCGCGACGGGTGTTAAACCTGCCCGCCCTACACACCGTACACGCACTTGCAAACCGTAGTGTTGAGGTTGCTAGTGTTCAAGACGGACCAAAAACCCTCCGCTATGCAGACCCTTGGCACACTAGCAGACCGTGATCCAGGTTCCAGGGTGAAAGCGACAATTGGAGGGAGAAGACCGAAAGCAGGAGAATTGACGGGTGCAGCATGCTGAAGACCAGGTGACAGCTTGAGACAAAGTGATGACGACCTTCCCGAGCATGCATCCTTTATAGGGAGGGCCGCGCATGCGCGGTAGGGTCACTGAGGCGGTACTTCAAGTCTCAAGCAACAAGCAGCATCATTGGGACATAATGCAAAAATTGACAGGTACTGCAGTTTTCACAGCATAAAGAAACTTAATTGTGACTGAATCATTTTTTAAAAACATTTTCTTTCCAAATTTATCAGATTTCAGTTTAAAATTACATAAACAGGCCCGTAGCTAGCCATTGACGATTGGGAGTTTGGTTAAGGATACATTTTGGACGTCTAGGCTATATAATGAATGCCAATGAATTGTTGTGTGCAAGCATGGCAGTAGGGGAGACATTTTTTTTCAAGAGCTGAAAATTAGTGAAATCTTTTGCTCAGTTTTATCCCAAACGACCCAGAGGGTATTACTGCAAAAAAACTTACACATTTTAAAGCAACAACATGCTCCAGATTTTCAAAAATGAAACAATATGGAAAATAATGGCGAAACCTTTTACTCAGTTTTGTCCACAACAATTTGAGGTATTATTGGAGGAAAGCTTTTAAATATAATATGAAATCGACATGGTCCATTTTCATTTTTTTCTCCCTTGATTCAGGGTTGTTAGGTAATTTTTGCCCTCATTTAGTGTCCATTGGGTCGCTTTTGTCCTTTAATTTGAGATCTTATGGACTCTCATTGTCAAACTGTACCTTCCAATTTTTTTTTTAAATTCTTATCAAGTTTGTTGTATAAAAAATGGAATTGTTACTGCATTAATACGAAAGGATCTTCAAATCGTAGTAGCGATAGGTTAACAGAAAAAGAACTACAGCAAATCAAACAGCCAACTCAATATTATAACTAAGTTTTTAATTTTGCCAGCTATACCCGATTTTCCTGAAGTACGGATATAGTTCACATTCTGTTTTAACTAAAACAATGGCAGAATGGGCTAGCAGACGAACTAGTAAATGAAATTTGTGAGATTTCATGACTGCAGACGGCGAAAACTTGGCAGAAATCGTTACTACGTTTTGTTTTATATGCAGTTTTGTTAACGTTTCTGCCTTACTTAAGAAAGTTTTTAAATCCTAGCAGTGATATTATTGTTTTGGAATATTAATATATCAGTAACTTTTCTCCTACCCTCTTCCCCACCCCCTGAAATACCAGTTGGGAGTTACTCCTTACTGAACCGCCTTCTGGGCAATGTCTAACAGAGAAAGGCTACATGAAGTAAAATAGCCAACTCAATTTTTAGTTTTGCCAGCTTGTATGATTTTCGCGAAGTTAATTCTTATCAAGACTTTAAACTTGGCGAAGATACAGTTTAAAGCATATTTTATTTTTAGTTTCTACACTATCTATGATACTTTTAAGCCATGGTGGTGATGGGCTAAGAGGCAAACAAAATGGCTCTTTTCCCGCCAGATACAGCCTAGCTCTGAGTTCGCATACTAGTCTGGCAGCAGGGCCAAAAACCTGGAAGTAAGGACCGTCCTATGTGTAATGGTGTTTTGTGTTTCTTCAGGGCATACTTAATGAAATTCTGCAGGGTGCCACTTTGTCACCCTTGAGCAAATTTAAATATTCAAGATGGCGGCCAAGATGGGTGCAAAATCATATATCGGCTATATCTTCGCATACAGAACAGACAGGATAATCATTTTGGTGTCTAATACTATGTTTTCAGGGTCAGGGAATACTAATAACGGATTGACTTGTTGATAAAATACACACCTTTGTGAAGGACTTAGCCTTCTTCATAACTCAGATGTAGTCGGATTCTTATTTCAGACAGGTTTATTCTTCTGTGACAAAACAATTAGTTTACAATCATGACATCCATATATCTTGCACCTGTTACCACTTCCGGTAAAACCAAAACAAGCCACGCAAGGCTCACTGAGTGAGTAATGGCGCAAGCACCATTACAGGCTCCCCAACCCCGAGAGTTTGGCCTCCGGACAAATAATTTCCGTTCCAAACAAAATGTTACAATGATCCTGCTTACAACAAAGAATACAAAAACAATCCATACATATTAATCGATTACAGTAAGCCACGTGGTAAAAATTATCCAGTTTTGAAATTATGATAGTCTCGATATACACAAAGGCTTGTTTCATCCAACATTTAAGGTTAAGATATCAATTTCACGGCCTAAGTCCCTTAAAGCAATGGTAAGTTTCAATCATGTAAGAAGCTTAAAAGACATTGATGGAAAGAACCAGAACAACAGCATGCGGCTTAGTTTTCTCGGCAAATAGTTTCTTCTCGCCAGTAACAGCTATGTACTAACCAGCCTCAGATGTGTGTACTGCGTGGAGTCTAAAAAACTCTGCCAAAACACAAAGAGTTACCAAGGGATAGTAGCCTATCAAGAGCGTCAAAACAACAGCCTAGGAGAAAACGTCACCCAATTAAATGTTCACATGCATCATTTGCAATTTCACAAAATCCAAAAAAAAAAACATCCTCTTAGTTACCAATCCGACCTCTGTACCAGGATACTATTCTATAATCGATAAATGTAACTTATAACATATTTGTAGGCTAATATGCATCGAAATATTTTAGCAGTTTAAATTCTAACAGATAAGAAGTCAACAATGAATAGTAGGTTATATCTTGGACTCAAATGAATAGCAGGCTACATGGTGTTGATTATCCAAAGTTACAAACAAGTTACAGGCCATAGGCCAACCTGTCAAAAGTGCCGTACACAGTTTGTGAGGCCCAGTGGTATACAAAACAGTTTAATTAACCTGGGTCTGTGTCCATTCCCAATTTGCTACTGAAGCGAATGGCAGGGGGTCGTGGACTTCGAGTGTAGCATAGTCAATTGTATGGTCGTCGTATATTCGGTAACAAGCATTTTTGCATCCATTTTGTGGGTGAGTGATTCTGCCTAATATACCGTCCCTGTAGCGGATAGGTAGTCTTCTCGTACGTTGTGGCCTAGTCGCCATCGGTGTGGGTACACTCGAACCAGAGTCAGAAGTCTCTTCAGTTTCCCAGTCAGAGTCGCTTTCAACGTATGAGCCGTCACTTCCACTTGATTCTGTGTCCGAGTACGCACACAGTTTTGAACCTTTGTCCAGTTTACAGTCCACAAGTTTAGTTTGCGTGTCAAAACGAGGTGTGGGCGGTCGCACATTCTGTTGTGGTTGTATGCTGTGCTGAGGTGTGTGCGACGGAATGTTCGCCAAATGTTCAGGATCATCAAGCAGTAATCTGTCAGCTTGCTGTCAGCAGATTCTGTAAAAGGGTGGTAGTATGGTTCTAAATCTGGTACAGCAGCTTCTTTGACCACAGTCGGCGTGTCCAACGATCGCACCAAAAAAGTGACCTCTCCCTTCTTTTCCACGACTCTGTAAGGTGCTTCGTAGACAGCAGAGAGTTTTTTATTCACACCCTTGTCAGTGTTCGAGATGATGTGCGTTCTGAGTTTGACCAACGAGCCAACAGTCATTTGCACTTCACGGCGTGTTCAGTTGTAATTCTGTGCAGATGTTCTCGCAGCTTCAGCAAGATGTGCCCTGACGAGATCTCTAGTTTCTTCCCACTTTGCTCTCTGCGTTTCAAGATATTCCTCAATAGTCTGGTTAGGTTGTTCATGTGGTAGACACACCAATCTTACTTCGTCTGAAGGATCCCTACCGTGTATAATGTAGTAAGGAGTGTCACCGGTTGAATCATGGGGAGTGTGACGAAGTGCCATTTGTATGTTAGGTAGGAAAGGGCCCCATGAGGTGTTGTTCTTCTGCACGAAGGCACGTAAGCAGGCTTTGATTGTGCGATTTGCCCTCTCTGTTGGGTTTGCCTGTGGATGGTATGGAGCGGTTTTTCGGTGTATGGTTCCACATTTCTTGAGTACCTCAGTAAAGAGAGCCGCGATAAACGCCGGTCCATTGTCCGACACAAGATAGAGCGGGGCTCCATGAACTTGCACAACCAGTTGGACGAATTTGTTTGCCGCCGTTTTCGCAGTGCAGTGTCTTGTCGGTTCGATCCAGACCCACTTAGAGAAAAAGTCAATCAAAACCAGTATGTACCGGTTCCCTCCAGCAGTCGTTGGGAGTGGCCCCAAGAAGTCTATGCCAATCACTTGGAATGGTTCC
>JAHWFP010076882.1:34128-49946 GCA_023313725.1 Lithobius niger
GGTGCAGCATGCAGTTCATTTGTTGAATCGCGTCGAGGCGAGAATGGGCGATGCGGCGAGTCACGCCCATTCCTTTTTGCCTCTTTTGCCTTTTCCTTTGTCGTGATCAGCCATGGTCAAATTGGCGCGCAAATTTCAACTATATAAATTGCATTATCATAATATTCGTGGAATACCAACACTAGCATGTTATCGTACACGAGTCAATGTTTAGTTTAGGTAGCATTCAGAGTTTTTGTTCTTTTTGCTTTGTTAATAATACGGCTCCAGCAATACTATGAACGATCGTTTGATGCAGGTTGGTCGTGGCGTCAAGCTGGTCAATGTTCGAATTTTCGTTTGTAGTTTTTCGTTTTGAATTCTTTTTGCCTACCTCTTGTTTTCAATCCAGACAGTTGCGAGTTTGTTCGGAGCGCCATGTGAAGGACTTAGCCTTCTTCATAACTCAGATGTAGTCGGATTCTTATTTCAGACAGGTTTATTCTTCTGTGACAAAACAATTAGTTTACAATCATGACATCCATATATCTTGCACCTGTTACCACTTCCGGTAAAACCAAAACAAGCCACGCAAGGCTCACTGAGTGAGTAATGGCGCAAGCACCATTACACCTTTTGTTTTAGGGGCTGGTATCACAGTCACCGCTCGATTTTTCGCTCATTTTCAACTTTCAACTGCTATTCTGCCATTTCTAATTTAGGTGGACGACTCCAATTCGATTCATTCGAAGGAAGACATTTCGACATTTCGAGTGAACCTAATTGGAGTCATCCACCTAAATTACAAACATCAGAATAGCAGCTGAAAGTTGAAAAATCAAACAGTGACTTAGACCCCTCAGCCGATCAATTTTAAGTTATTTGACTGGCTAATGAAAATATTCGGCCAATTTTCGGCTAGCTGATCTTAGCCGACTATTTTTTCGGCCGCTATCGGCTTGAGACAATTTTGGCGGCTATCGGCTTAGCCTACATTAAAATGAGAGCAATATAAAATTTCTTTAAGCTAAAGCGTTTGTTACGCATGTACGTTTTAGTTTATGCCACATTAAATCTTAAGTACGTAAACACAATTTTTAACACAACAAATGAAATATGCTGTAAATTATAGGTTATATTGCCAAAGGAAATAAATTCAAATGATACTATTAAATGTAACGTTAAAATTAAACCCATTTTTTAGTTTTCTGCAAACTTGAGTTAACTTAATTACGTAATCTGCATCCTTCAAAATGTACCATGTTCGTGCGAGCATAGCGACTCCTCTTGAACTAAACCACCTACAAAGATGGGACTAGTGCCTATATAAAAGATAATTAAATTACGCTTCGGATTACCTATTTTCCTTGCAGTAATTTGATTTGTTTTTACCCTCAAATATTCGGAAATGCCTCTAAAAATTGCTCATGATGTCAAACTTCGATCAGGCATTTTATTCAGGCAAACTTGGTTGGTAAAAGAAAAACCGAAAAAGACGACATGGCTAGTTTAACAAAAATGCGGCGAATATGCGGCTGACGCACTTCCGGCGGCGATTTCGGCTGTCGGCGGCGGCTGAGGGGTCTACAGTGACTGTAATACCAGCCCCTAGTAAAAAGGGCGTAGCCCGGTCCCTAACAATGATAAACCCATTTATTTACCCATGATGCAAAGAAGACATTCACACCTTTTGAATGAATCTAATTGAGGTCTTCCACCTAAATTAGAAACGGCAAAATAGCAGTTGAAAGTTGACAATAAGCAAAAATCGAACAGTTACTGTGACACCAGCCCCTAGTAAAGAGGGCGTAGCTCGGTCCCTAACAATAATAAACATATTTTATGCAAAGAAGACATGTAAAGAAGACATTCCCACCTTTCGAATGAATATAATTGGGGTCTTCCACCTAAATGAGAAATGGCAGAATAGCAGTTGAAAGTTGCAAATGAGCAAAAAATCTAACGGTGAGGGCCCCTAAAAAAAAGGCGTATATTTTATCAACAAGATAATCCATTATTAGTATTTCCTGACCCTGAAAACATAGTATTAGATGCCAAAATGATTATGCTGTCTGTTCTCTAAGCAAAGATATGGCCGATATGATTTTTCTGCAATTTTGGCCGCCATCTTGATATTTAAATTTGCCAAAGGGTGACAAAGTGGCACCCTGTAGAATTTCATTAAGTATGTCTTGAACAAACACAAAACACCATAAAACATTGGGAGGACCTCACTTCCAGGTTTAGGTTAAAAATGCCAATTGGCAACCAGACTACATTTCTTACCAATCGCGTGGTTGGAGGAGAGCTACAGGGAAGCGATTAAAAACGGTCAGGGGCAACGTTTCAGGTACTCGCACGCGGCTAAACAGAAGTGTTAGAAAGCTAATAAAAAAAAAGCATCTGAAACGTTACTTTCAAACTGACCAAAGGATGATAAGGATTAACCAGTATTCATGGAAATGGGACTAGGCAGTTAAATTTTATCCGAGCTTGGCAACTAGACAACTCGAATTTGTCAACTGTATTGTACGTCTTCTTAAGATGGTTGGGGGGAGGGGTGCTATGACCCCGGTATAAATTAGTTATGTTAATCTGTAGAAACATGTCAATGTACGTGGTCACTTCGAAAACCTAAACCAGTTCACATTTACGAACTGAAAATTATTTGTCCCTTTCGGAAAAAGGGAAAATTATCATCTTCTACTGACCTGATGACAACCTTTAACCAGAGTGACACTTGAGTTGATCTGGTGGGGAAATGTAACCCTGAAATTACACTTCACACCAACACTCACGTAGTGCAGTGAAGCATCGCTTTCGAAAGACGTGCTTACACCTCAACTTAGACCATGGTGTACCTGGGTCTAAATTTTATCATTTTTTCGTAAAACATTTTTCATTTATTCTCACTATATTTTCATTTATTTTCAACAAGCCCAATACGATGCGAAACCAGAAGTGATGCTTTTCACCACGCACACGCAGAACTCCTCGTTGCATTGTAAACAAGCCAGGGACCGTCGAGTACGCCAACGAAGTTCGTGCCTTATTGATTTATTGAACTCAAATCTTATAGGTTATTTCACTAATTTACACTTAAATTTACAAAATGAGCGTAGCTGAAAAAAAGTAAGGAACTGTACATCTCAAAGCAGGAAAAAAGTAGGAAATAAGGAAAAAGTAGGAACTCTACGACCCCTGAACCTGATATGAAATCACCGGTTTGTTCAGCTTGGGACTAACTGGTCCGTATTAAGTTAGGTTGCAGCTTAGGGGCTCGACATTCCTCAACCCTCAACTTAGTTTGCTTTGGAAATCTCCGGATATTCATGATACCAGACTTACGCCCAGGGTTAACTGTAGACCTCAACTGGAAATTCCCACCGTTGGTTGACTTCTCTTATACTACTTTTGGTTTTGGATGGATAATCAATTTGAAATACATTTTTAGAACTTTGACAGTGGTTTTGTTGAACCACTGCAGAATAACGTGGTACACTACATTCAAGCTGTTAGTGTGACATATGACACAGTATTGTTTGTAAACCCTTCTTGATGTTACGAAAATTGGAACATCCGTGATTTGTTACAGAGTATTAGCAGTTCGCAAATAGTTTTTATTAACTGAGAGCAGATTGATTGTATGATTGCCTAATTGATCCATTTCTACATTGACATTGTGTGATTTTGCTTCGTTTGCATGAAACAATAAGGCTGTACCGATACCACATTTCGGCCTCACCGATTCAGTACCGATACCAATACCAGTGGTACCGGCAGGATCGATAGCGATACCACCCCCTGCCCCCCCCCCCCAAAAAAAAACAACCTTGTGCAACACGAAACTTAGAAAAAATTCAAATATCTAAGAATCGTTATATACATAGCTAGCCTATTGTTAAGCTTTAGGCATATCTTCGCAATTTCCATATATAAGAATTGTTGTTTATTAAACATAGCCTATTGTTACATTTTAGGCGTATCTTCATGATTTACATTTTAACACAGTTTTCGTATTGGTAAAAAAAAAACACACCACCATGAGTGCCACACCAACAACAATAAGATTAATACTATTGTTGTTGGTGTTGCGCGTGCGTTTTTTTTTCTTTTTTTTGCCAGCGTATTTTGTGCCAAGCACCCTTGTGGTATCGGAGGGAAGTATCGGGCTTATTTTGTCGCCACCGAATCAGTAGCGATACCATGGTATCGGCCCCGATACCGATACTGGTATCGGAACAGCCTTATGAAACAATAATGAAATAGCAACCATAACAACAACAATGAACGAAAGGGTATCTTGAAGCTGGTTGTGGATCTTGGGTACTTGGGATCTTGGGTACTTGTGGATCTTGCTTAGGATTTGCAGTGTGCCGTGATTTAAAGTTGCGGTTTATGTCTGATGTGCAGAAACTTGGCTCATATCGCAGACGTTCAAAGCTGAAGCTTGGCAGGTCTTTTGCTTACAATTTGTTTTTGGTTTAGGTATAACGACTTTTGGTAGCCGTGCCTAACATGATTTTTTTGTTACTTACAATGTTCTGGATACTTGACGTTTTTTAAACTTGTTTTTGAGCGTGCGTCTACTTTGGCTTTTCATTGAACTTACCAATTAAGCCAGAGTAAAATTCAGATAAAAATTTTCCACTCAGGGCGAAGAAGGTCATTGCCAGAAATCACTGAAAATTTGCCCCGAGAGCAAAATACCTACCTGAATTTTGGTTTGGTTACACGATGAAAATAAGCTTTACATTTTTGGTTGTAACCTTGCTGAAGCTAACTTCTGAACTATAAAATATTATCAGTTATTACCTTTGTGTAGATACACTTGCTTTGGTAATCAATGGGCTTTTATAATTTTGTGGTTTGGATGTTGTTAAGTCGAATACTTTCTCTAAAAGCAAACTACCGTAAATCACGTATTAAATGCCCAGTTAATGCTAACGCCCAGCCCCCTAAAATGATTGAAGATCAAAAATCGTAATAAACTGTTGTTGACGCCCACCCCTTAAAAATAATCGATTTTCAGTGGCAAATTTAACAAAAATCTTCTTCAGTTTTAACGAAATCAACGTTTCATCCACTTAAATCTTGGTTTTTCTGTATCAAAATTAAATAAAAGCTTCATACATTTAATAAAATCAACTTTATCCAACACGATTCACGGGAGAATTTGTAATCACGGAAGTTTCGGAAATATTAGGCCTAACGATCGATCATTGACGTGCGTGATCTGGATTCAGTCTAGCAAAAACACAATGACTTTATTCTCATTTATTCACAAATTTTGTTTATTAAATTGTCCTCCTTGAAAACAACCTTGAAAACAACAACGCGATTGACGGCCGTGAAGCACATTCTGCGTTGATGGCAATTTCCAAAAAAATGATCCAGCTGACGCGTGACATCCGAAGCATCACGTAAATTTTTTTTTTTTTTTTTACATGGTCAGTTCGGATCTCAGGCGTCAACCGGATCATTTTTTTGGAAATTGCCGTCATCACAAAATGTGCTTCACGGCCGTCAATCGCGTTGTTGTTTTCAAGGTTGGTGGTTAGATATTGGAAGGAGGACAATTTAATAAACTAAACTTGTGAATAAATGAGAATAAAGGCATTGTGTTTTTGCTAGACTGAATCCAGATCACGCACGTTAATGATAAGCCTAATCTTGTTTACGATCTTGTTCCGTACATGTTACCGAAAGTTTGTGTGGTTAGAAATTAGTTTTAGCTACGAATTATGTTAAATTTTGGAGGAGAGAGTATACAAGAACCTAAATTTGTGAATCAATAAGAAAAAAAAATGTGTTAATGCTAGATTGAATCCAGATCACGCACGCAAATGACCACATTATCGCCGACTTTTCCGTGATAGAAAACTCCCTCCCTGGATAGAAATTAGTTTAGAAAATAGATAATACTCGTTTTTAACACCCGCCCCCCAATTTTAGACAAATTAATTTTACAAGCCCATGGGCGTTTAATACACAATTTACGGTAAGAATAATTTATTACTCGCAGAAAGGATCCATATATGAATTCTACGGAAATTGCACATTTCAGATAAATAATTCTCATGCTGTTCGCTGAAGGGTCTGACGGATTTTGTTAATTTCGCAGTAACAACACAATTTGATGCACACTGCAAGCCACATACACGCCACAACATATATCTGAAATCATGTGGTGGTTTCTTTACGCTTTTGGTTACCAGGGTTTGTTGACGCTTTATACTTGGTTATTTTCGGCACTGATTCTTCTTTAGATATCAGTTCTTTTGGTAGGCATTGTTATTTTTATTATTGTTGGTTTTTTATTATTTTCTAGTCGAATAATTTCTTCTAATGCTAACTAAAAATAACCATGATTACTTGCATAAAGTAATTATGCAATGCAAGTATTAATTCTACAAATTTTAGAGAAATATTTGTCATATTGATTGTTGACTGTTGACCGTTTGTTGAATTTTTTTTATGCATATGGCAGATTTTCTTTACAATAACAATGCAACTTGTTAGTTAGTATGAAGAAGTTTCGTAGGCAGGTACGTACCTTTACAGTACGGCATTTCTGGTTAACCGGCCAACGCTTAACATGCACCCATGAGATATGCGACCCACACAATGCTTCTAACAATACCGAACAATACTTTTAGTTGTGCAAACAATGCTTAACAATCAGCACCGCCCCCCCCCCCCCCATCCCCTATGCACCATTAGCTTACTAACCCAACGACCCTCCATTCCAGACCCACCAAAGGTATGTAGAATTAATGTCGTCCAATGCACACAGCAAACGCTAGCTATCTAGCTGACTAACTACGATCTTTGGTAGCAATTGTTTCCTAGAAAGACTCGTCTGACTAAGGAAACCGTTGCCCGACATTATTTGGACGTAATGCCCGATTTGAAGCCGTTTTTGTCGCACTCAAGTATATTATCTAGCTACTCGTTGTAGCCTATAAAACATTTGCTCCAGATAACGACACATGCTTACACTTGCTGCCTTCATGCAACAACAACAATGAAACATCAAAAACTAGGTGGCTACACGCTAACGCGTGTCTTGATTGTTTATAGTTTCCAGACACTACTGTTATATTTCATTCATTTGTGCTGCATAAATAACACATTTATGTTTCTACTTGCCCACCAGAAACGAGAGCACTGAAGTTTAGAGTAAATATCCGGAAACTGCTGTTCGTATTAAAAACCATAAAGAGAGGTATTGAAAGCTTGAGTTAAGTCTAAAGATGGGCAAGAAACAATTACTACATACTTACCTTCTTTGGCTTTTTCAAATCCATCCGGGTTCATAGTAGGCATGATGTGAATACGTGTTGTGTTGACAAGTTTTGTTAACCGCTCGTTACGTCCATAATTTTCACACAGCAGCTGAACGAGGAGCAGAAGCATTTCCCGGCCAACTACTTCGTTACCATGCATGTTGCCAACATACTTGAATTCCGGTTCACCTGTATCAGCATCAAATTGTACAATTAAAAACGGAAACAAGATTCCTCAAAATTATGGCTATAAAGTGCAAACGTTTTCAATAATGAGAGCCTACAGGAATTTCACATCAGATAATTAAAGGAACACGAAGTTAAAGATTGTGATTTCAGTGCATACAATTAAATGCATACGAAGTCATTTTATTTGTTTTTTGAACTGCCATACGTCTACTGTTATAAAAAAAAATACCTTTTCCAGCTACACTTAACTTACTTCAAAATATTTTCAAACAGTTTCTCCCTCATTCTATGCGTTCTGTTTATGATGTGGTCTCATCGGCTGGTTTGAGTTCCCGAACGTACTGAAAGACGAGACCAGTTCGCAACAGATGTCGCAGTGGTGATAAAGTAGCATGGTTTACATATGTACTGCATGACTAACAAATTTCTATTTCAACTACATATTGGTCTGATCATTACTCCAGTTCCCGATCTCGCCCATATGAAACCGAAACCTTACTTCCCCAAACTCTTCTTAAGGCACACAAAGATGAATTTTAATTGAATAATGCAATAACATTTTTAATAAATCATTCAAATAATATAACATTGTAAGAATATACACAAAGCCTTCGAAAATATATACGAATTCTAAGAAATATAGCAATACTTTAATGCCTGCTAATTTAAAAAACGCTTGAAAGCCCGGCATATTCTTAATGAGGTATGTTTCATGGTATTATAGTTATATGCCCAAACATGCAAATTAACAATGATAAAACAGTATGGTGTGAAAACCACAGTACTTTAAGAAAAATATTTGCCACTTCCCTATCGGTAACTGATTAATAAAATTCACATGTGCAAATATATGCTTTGGGGTTTCACCAGAAGATACAACTGATTCGCTGCTGGTGTAGCAAGTATTTCCACCATTGTTTTCATGAAAAGCATGATCGCAATGCTGGTCACTCCTTGTAGCAATGGGTTGATGAATGATGGTAGCTACACTTCACTATAATACTGACACAACTTTAGTAAGAAGAATGGCAGAAATGTTTGTAATTTGAACCATTTAGAAGTTTTAAAAGACTATTTAAAATGGTATATGTACTAAGTTTGTTACTGAACCTAGTTTTACGATGCGTGGTGACCTTTATGCAACTTAAGAAAACTATGAGAACATAAATAAATAAAGAAACCCACTTTAAAGGTCTTCCCCCCCCCCCCCCACCAACTTGCTGTCTATTATAATTTAAAACTACCATAAGAAGGTCAATGTAAACAAAAAACAAGAGAACTTCACCTTTCCTAAAGTTTTAGAAGTAAAACTGGTTTTTACTATCTTACAATACTCACCTCACTTTTAGCTTATCATGAGCTTCGAGCTCCCTTCTGCCCATGACAAACACTTCTATGCTACAGTCTGCTCCCGGGTGTTAAGCCCTGAGCTCCCAGCACCTGCTGGCCTCGTTCGTCACTTTTTTTCGCACTCCTCGCTGGGTTGAGCGGGGTCGGAGGGTGGGTTTTCGTTCCGGTGAGTATTTTAGGATAGTAAAACCCACTTTTACTGCTAAAATTGTAGTTTTTATGAGCTTCCAAAAATACCCCAGTCTCTGGCTTGACCTGCCTCCTTTTGTACAAAGTCAGCTAAAAGTGATTTTAGCTAACTTTGTCCAAAAGGAGGTGGGTCAAGCCAGAGACTGGAGTAGCATAAAAAACGGGGTTTTATCCCTAAAATTAGTTTTTACTTAGCCTAAAATACCTGTATTTTATTAATGCTTTTCATATTTTGGAAAAAGGTATCCGTCCCAAACCAGATTTCAAATGCTCTCCCGGTACATACAATAGCGCACCCCGGGGCCCATGACAGCCATTTGTTGGTGCCCCGCTCCCGCTACTAATCACAGTTTGTCTCCCCGTAAACGGTTCGACGCGGGCGGAGGGCGGGTTCGTACAGGTAAGTATTTTAGGCTAAGTAAAAACTAATTTTAGGGGTAAAACCCCGTTTTTACTGCTAGCCTAAAATACTTACCTGTATTTTATTAATGCTGACTTTGTCCTAAAACCAAGTGGCGTCGAACCCTCACCAAGTATGACCTTCCTACCAATACACCCCGAAGAAAACTTCAGGTATTAAAAGGACAATAGAAATCACTTACCCTTGTACTACTTCTTAATTACTTTACCAGCAGCCATGAACCGCACCTCTCTGGATGCCGCTGTTGCTGCTGTTAACCCCTGAGGTAGTGGGCGATGAAAGTATTCCTGCTCCTCCATCGTCCCGCCTCCAGTACTTCTGCGATGG
Source organism: Lithobius niger (assembly GCA_023313725.1). Lineage (NCBI taxonomy): Eukaryota > Metazoa > Arthropoda > Chilopoda > Lithobiomorpha > Lithobiidae > Lithobius > Lithobius niger. The sequence continues at coordinate 43,873 of JAHWFP010076882.1, forward strand.
TGGCACCTGTCGCCCAGGCCCACGATGTCGCCATAGCTCGAACTTCATGAGCGTTGATGTGGATCGCGGGGTCACCCGCCTCTGTTCGGTGCGACCTCTCGATAGCTTGGCATATCCACTTGCGGATGGTGCCTGTCGACGTCGGCTCTCTAGTGGGCACGTCTCCCTTAGGAGATAACTTAACAAACAATGGTGTCCACGGTACAGTCCTGGGTTCCCCGTGTTCACTCTCCACCACATCTTTTGTTCGAGCCAGGTAAAACCGTAACGCCCTTACGGGGCAATGTAGCCTGTCTGGACAGCCCGGTTCGAGAGTTGTGGCCAACGCTGTGACCACCAGAGGAGACGGTGTTTCGTCCGTTCGGAGCGTCTTCGCTCTGAATTTCAAATGGGGCAAGAACGTCATTTTCGACCAAGCCCTGTTTGTCCCGAGTAAGTCAGTACCTCTCGCCAGCGCCGCCATTTCGCCTTGGCGTGCTGCCGTGGCGACAGCCAGTAAAAACACGGTCTTGATTGTCAGATTTTCCAGCGTTGCAGTCCCTAGTGGTTCAAACGGTGGGCCTGCTAAGTAAAGCAATACCGTGCGCAAGTCCCATCCTTGGCATAACCTCCTTTCCCTCGGTCGCATGTTACAACACGATTGGATCAGATTCGACACAATCGGGCTGTTCGCCGTAGACTTGCTTCCGGATACCATAAGAACCGAGTTGATGGCAGCTCTGTAGCCCTTAATGGTACTCGCCGCCAAACCTCCGTTAAACAACGAAGTTAAAAACTCGCACAGCACTTGTGGGGACGGATGGAGTGGATCGATTCCCTTTGGTCTGCACCAATCCGTCCACCCCTTCCACTTGCCCTTGTACACTTGCTTCGACGAGTCTCTGTGGCATTCTACTACCACATCGGCCACCGCTCTTGAATAACCGGTTCTGACCAGTTCCCTTTTCACAACCTCCAACCGTGAAGGTGCAGGATCCCCGGATTTGGGTGAATAGTCCTGCCCTGATGTTGTGAGAGAATGTCCTTGATTGGTGGCAACCTGACCGGGTCCCCCGTCTTCAGGTTCCACAGATCCACGAACCATGGGGCCGCCTCCCACCATGGTGCGATCAGAATCAATGATCCTGTCGAGCACTTCAGCTTGTTCAGCACTTGCTGCAGGATCTTGAATGGTGGGAACGCATAACCGAATATGCCGTCCCAGCACAAGCCCAGACTGTCGGTCGCTACAGCTTTCGAGTCTGGATATGGGGACACGAACAGTGGTAACTGGGTATTCGCTCTGGTTGCAAATAAGTCCAGTGTCGGAGTGCCCCACCTGTCGAACAGAGACTGCACACACTTGATTGAAGCTTCCACTCCGTCGTCGGGGTCTCCCCTCCCCTCTACAGTTCGTCCGCGAGTACATTTAGGCTGCCCGCAATGTGCCTCAGAACTAATGTAATGGCGAACTTCAGGCACACTTGGAAGATGAGGCTCACTTCTTGGTAGAGAGAGAAGGAGTGCATGCCTCCCCCCCCCTCCGTAGATAAGACACTGCCGTCGTGTTGTCGGACAGGACTGTGACGGTCGCCTTCCTCAACTTGTGTGCCCACTGACACAGTGCTAAGTAGACGGCTCGCAACTCCAGTGCATTGATGTGGAGACGCGCTTCCGCTGGCGACCACACCCCAGCCGTCTGTTCTTCCCCCAGGGTTGCGCAACACCACGAGGAGGACGCATCCGTGAGCAGAAGCCAGTCTGACGCCGTGATGTGAATCGGGACTCCTTGTTCCAGATTGGCGCGGCAAGTCCACCATGCTATCTCTACGATCGGGGCTCTGTCCAGAGACACTTGGTCGTCCCAAGATCGCCGGACTCCCCACTCCACTTTCCTCAGCCAATGTACTGGCCTCACTCTCCACGCTCCTTGCGGGACAAGCGTCGCACAGGAGTCCATCTGCCCGATGACTTTCGCCAAGTCCCTTGCCGAGATTGATCGCTGACTGAGCAGCGCGCCCGCCGCTAATGTCACTTGGTCGACCCTTGAGGCCGACGGCCAGATTGAGAGCGCCTTCGTCTGGAACGCCTTCGCTCCTAGGAAGTCGAACGACTGTCGTGGGGTGAGTCTCGACTTCTTGTTGTTCACTCCCAACCCCAAGAGTGACAGCAGCTTGACGCACAAGTCGGTGTTTCGCACTAGCGTTGTCCTGTTCGTATGACATAACAGCCAATCGTCTAGAAACGCGTGGATGTCTACTAGCAGCCGATGTAACGTTGCCAACACCGGTTTCATCATAACGGTGAAAACGTGTGGAGCCGTACACAGGCCAAAGGGAAGGACTACAAACTGGAAGACCCTCCCTTGGCAAACCAACCGAAACAAGTGATGCACACTCGGATGTAATGGCACATGCAGATACGCATCCTCCAGGTCTATAGACGTGGTGAACTCTCCCTGTTGGACGGCCTCTCGGATGGAGCTCAGCGTCTCCATATTGAAATGGTCGCACTTGACGTGTCCATTGAAGTGGCGAAGGTTGAAAATAACCCGGGATCCCCCGCTCCGCTTTGGGATCACCCTCGCTGGGTTGTAGAACCCCCACGTGTTTGGGGGCGATTCCTGAAGGGCACCCTTCTGAACTAACGTCATCATTTCGCTGACGTACTCCGGCTGCTCCATCCTGTTTAAGAGCTAGTGCGGCGCTTTCACTGACAACTTTGGCCCCGAAATAAAGTTTGGGGTAAAACCACTTGCAACCACTGACCGCACGAACTGATCCTCCGTGACAGTTTCCCAGGCTCCGAGGTGGCACTGTATCCTGCCGGCTACTTGGTGGTGTAGTGGCTGGGGGGACTGCGCCAGGAGCATGTCAATGGCGTGTAGAGTGGGGCCTGCGGCCGCCTCCTCTATTCCGTTGGAAACATCCCCTATTGGAAGTCCCTCTACCCCTGCTCTGTCTGGTCTGATTGTTGCTTGGGGCCTGGGCATGGGTCTGCGGTTTCGGAGCACTAGTGACGGCCATACCCCATCGGGGGTTACGGTCGTGAAAAGGCTGGTTGGGGGGGGGGGGGGGTTTGTTGTTACTGTTACCCCGGTTCCGCTGTTGGTTGGTTAACGGTTGCACTTTGGCCCTAAGTTCGGGTGCCAATGAGAGTAACTGGCCGTTGAATAACCAGGGCGCTCGGTGAATGGGAAGCAATCTAAGATTTTTCACTGTGTCCTTGCAAAGAGGTTCTTGTGTACCTTCGAGAATGGCGTCTCGTCTGTGTAATACAGAGTTAAATAGCGAACGAGTTTCCCAGTTGATAGCTTCGGTGTGGAACTCCGACGCCTTCCTCAGGAGTTTCACTGCACTGTCGATCTTGGCCACATCCCGGTCCTCGGGCTCCACCACCAAAAATTCTTTCAATTTTGCGGTCGCCGCTGCGTACGCCATGTCGGCTGTAGAATTGGCCCGAAGGCTTGCACGAAGTAACTTTTCGTCCTCTTCGAACTGGGCGGTGGCCACCTTGATTCATGATGGACGCGGTAGAGCAGACCCCATGTCCATTCGACTTTCGATGGGGACGTAGTCTGTTTCGTCATAAGTCCGGTACCGCGTCGTCCTTGGGGCCCCCGCGTTGCCCACGGAGAAGAAGAAGTTTCCCTTTGTTAAGTCCGGAGGGGGGGGGGGGGGGGGCACCGCCGAAAGAACCTTTCCTTTGTCTCTGAGTGTTCCTCCGTTTACCAGCAATTGTCGGAACAGCACCTGGGATTGTGGCAAATGACACGCGACTTTTGCAATCCGGTCTTGGTTAGCAAAGGAGGTCGCCGGGGGCTCCCCCACAGAGACTTCCGGTGTCGCAACTATCGGGCAATACGTGGTTGGTAAAGACCTGTAAATTTCATCGACCACCCACTTCCACTCTATCGCTTCCAAAACAGTGTCCGTCCCGTCACTTTGTTCGTTCGGGTTGTCTGGATCCGGTGGCCCGGATGTGTTCGCTGTGTTCATCTCATGTCGAGCGTCGAACGGATCACTATCATGTGTGACGTTCGAAGACGTCTGAGTCGCACTTAAACCTGACGCGTTGGGTGGCACGACACCTGGGACACTAAACTGCACTGCACTGGGAGCTGCCCCTTTATTTGTGTTGAATGGGTGTATCGGCACACCACTTAGCACTGGGGTTGGTGGGGGGGGGGGGGAAGGAGGAGCCCCACCCGTCACCGAAGCACCTTGAACACTTGGCATGGTACTTTGTTGGTGTTGTTGCCAACTGTAGTAATTAGGCCAAGCCCACTGGCCCCCGTAGGTGGCCCACTGGCTGTCCCAAGAACCCGGCAAACCCCACGGCACGTTTGGTAGCGTGGCAGCCGATTGATTCACCATGTCCGCCCGAGTCCCGGACTGGAGGTTTGCTCGGAGTCCGGACTGCGTGCAGTCCGCTTCCTGCTGTCCGCCGCTGTAGGTGGCAGTCCCGGACTGGTGCGCAAACGAGTCCGCCCATCCTTGGCCGGTCCCGTAGCTGTTCAGTCCGCTAGATAATGCATAGGGTTCCAGTCCGGAGCGTGTCCGGCCGGTCTCCGACGACGACTGGTCGGAGATTAATGGAGTGCTCTCCACAATCATCCTGTTAGTCTCGTGCATTAGGCTCGTTTTTCTACGTTTAGGTGATAATTCGTCTATATCATACCCGTCATTGTCCGTACGCTGCGGCGATCCTGGCGGTGTGAACGTCTCTTGAGTCCCACGGTCGTCAGTCCGGACTGGCGGGGCAACACTCACCATTGATGGCGCTAACCCTCTCGAGTCCGGCACTTTCAAATACCTTGCGCACGTGTCAACAATACTTTGCTGAGTTGCAAGAGTATGTTTTTCTTCAACTGCTTTAAGTTCTTCCCTTCTACGAGCTTCATTTCTGTCCATTTCGGCCGCGACGCACTTAGCCACAATGGCGGCAATGTCTGACACTGACGGAGGGTTCCCTACAGTCCCGGACTGGTTGTGCACAACGGGCGTTTTTGCGCACGCTTCGTTCGGTAGATCCAGCGAAGAAGCTACAGAATCATCCCCAGAGTCCAATAATAAGTCGAGTTGTTGATCGGAGGAAGAATTTCCACGCAAAACCAACCGTTCACGAGTCCGTTTTCACCGATCGCAGCGTTTGGTGGATTCACCTCGTGTAGATTCGATCTCGCGAATGATGTTTATATCCATCTTCACACTATGTTCGTCGCACTGGTAAGATGAAAAATTGCACACTCTGCACTTCCTGCAAAGTTCATGCGGATCCCTCTTATTTAAACGTCTTCCACACTTCAAACCCGTTCTACCCGGGCAAGAAGCAATCTTCAATCCTTTGTTCATGGTCGGAACGATCTGGTAGCGACTTCACAGTCGCGTCCCAAAACAAACTGTGATTAGTAGCGGGAGCGGGGCACCACCTAACGGTGGTCGTGGTCCCCGGGTGCGCCATTGTATGTTCCGGGAGAGCATTTGAAATCTGGTTTGGGACGGGTAGCATTTTCCAAAATATGAAAAGCATTAATAAAATAGACGTAAGTATTTTAGGCTAGCAGTAAAAACATTATCCTAATCATCTTACCTTCTCATTCCTCTTCAGGAAGGGTCGTTTCTGCATAGTGGCTCCCACCATTACCAGTGGATCCAAATGGCTGATGCCTGATGCTTCGCCATTAACCCTGTAGCAGTGGCCAATGAAAATCCTTTGTGTCGCCATGTGCATGCAGTCGTGATCACTTAGGGAGGGATCTCCGCTGTGAATACCTATGATGCTGCAAGGGCCCATGGCTTGTGTGCTCAGACCTATTTTGGGATAGCAAGGCATTCCTTTGAAGGCTCACATGGTCTCCGAATGGTTTAGCATACCATTGACGCCCGGTCCTTGACCGTGTTAACTGCCAAACATGGTGGGGTGAATGTCTCTTTGTCTCTCTGAGTAGCAGGCAGACATTCTGACCATGTTATCACTGGTGCCCTGACTGGGCAATGAGTTCTCCGACCTCTTCTATCCCCAGAGTCAGGCTTAATGTTTGGATCTGGATCTGTATCGTTCATTCCTCTATTAAAGACTGTCACTTACGCAAA